>CAUDMG010002284.1:1815000-2085000 GCA_958450375.1 Homarus gammarus | reverse complement strand
TCATCATCATCACACCTTAACCTCCAGATTTAACATTACAATTTAACTTCCCCATTGACCAGGGCAGTACAGACTTCCTTTTAACACAGGGTTGATATTTTGGGTAGTGTCTCTCCGTGTGTGTGTGTGTGTGTCTGTCTTATACTCAGCTACACTCCGTCATAATACGCTCGTTCGACACCAGGGTATGATGTGTGTGTGTGTGTGTGTGTGTGTGTGTGTGTGTGTACCAAAAGTAGTAGTAGTGATGCCTATATTTTGCCGAAGCTTCTCACTAATGTCTGTTAACAGTAAACCAAGTACAGAACCCCAGATCTAATTCTCTCTCACAGGTCAAGGTCACGGGGAGGTCAAAGGTCGGAAATGACAGTGTATGTATGTATGTATGTATGTAGGTATGTATGTATGTATGTAGGTATGATTATTTGGCTTTACACATTGTTAGGTTCTGGGATCACCTGAAAATTAGGCCCACCAGCTTATTTCACCTGATGATTACCCACAAACTAAGGTTATGTGGGTGTGGAGGGTTAGGTTATGTTAGGTTACGTTACGGCCCATTTGATCTGTAAACTCCTAACACCTTCTCTCCTCCCCTCCCCCCAGAACCAACTTCTCCCCTTGCCCCCCCCCAGAAACAAGACTTTTCCCTCCCCTCCCCTCTCCCTCCCTTCCCTAGAGACAATACCTTCCCCTCCCCTCCCTCAGTGTACAGGTGGTAAGTGCTACCCCCTCCCCCACCCATGTCACCCGCCACGCCCATGTCTTAGCGTTTACTTTTACTCACAAATACCCGCTGTGAGTGTTAAGTTTATTGTGTTAAGCGGCGGTAAACACAACAGCCACCACCGTAAAAACTAACGTTGCCACTCCCACCGCCCCTCTCTCATCGCGTGTCGACATATAAAGTAATTAATTCTCTTCTATCATGAACTACACCTATATTTAATGTTTGATTTATTTTGTCTTGTATTCATGCATAAAATAGGTATTCTTGTTGCTGTTAAATAATAATTAAGTTTGTAGTCAAGTAAACACGTTACTAAGGTTTGTCTGGGAGGTGATGGTAAGTTATTTTAAAATTCTTAACAGTTTTTATTCTCTGTTTGTGGTCTAATTAAACTCTTAATCTATACGTAAACTCAGCCGTATTTTAGGTGGAGGTGTCTGATCCCTTGTTTTAATGGCTATAAAACCCACATTAATTATGGATCCAATGAATTTACCTTTGGCGCCATTATTGCTAGATTTTGCTGGTACTAATGGTGTTATATCCTGTGTTACGATAGCATTGGCGGGGGTTAGGTTAGCATTTGGAGGTTCAATTATCATCTGTAATAATCCGGGTTTCCTAATCTGTCTGAGATCTGAAAGGTTTGGTGGTAAAAATATTGGATGTGTGTTGAACAGTGAACGTGTGTGTGTGGGTGTGTGATGGTGTAGTTTGGTGAGCGTGTAGGTGTGTGTGTGTGTGTGTGTGTGTGTGTGTGTGTGTGTGTGTGTGTGTGTCCATTTGCAGGTGAAAGTAACAACATACAGGAGTGAAGACATACATAGGAACAAGAACAAGTAACATTACAACACTGTGAACGAGGGGCGCTTATGTTAGGTCGTTTAAAACGGGTGTGTTGTGTTGTGTTGTGCTGTGTTGTGTATGCTATAGGTGTGGTGGTCTTCATGGTTCAACTCAAAAGGTACACACACACACACACACACACACACACACACACACACACTCTCACACACACACACGTAACATTATGTATTAGATAAATAGCATCCATCCTAATATATTAAGAGGTGGAGGTAGTGTAGTGGGGACAGTTGTTATAGTGGTAGTGATGATGGTAGTGGTAGCAGAGGTGGTGGTAGTAGTGGTTGTGGGGTGTCTGATGCCAAGTCTTCACACCTCGCCTCAACAACAACAACAACAATCAATACTTTCATCTTATTAAAATATTCTCTCACTTCATCTCTACATCTCTCACTTCATCTCTCACTTCATCTCTACATCTCTCACTTCATCTCTACATCTGTAACTTCATCTCTACATATCTCACTTCATCTCTACATCTCTCACTTCATCTCTACATCTCTCACTTCATCTCTACATCTCTCACTTCATCTCTACATCTCTCACTTCATCTCTACATCTCTCACTTCATCTCTACATCTCTCACAAGGACTATATCTTTTATTTTACCCTCACCTCCTTCACTTTACGACTCGACCCCTCTTAAGTTATAACTCGAGGTATTCTCTACAGTGTTCATGGACGAGTCTCAGCTAAATACTCAAGCCTTGTATGTTAAGGTCAATAGGTATTAGTATTCTTTTTATACATAATTATTAAGACCAAAACTATTATTCAACTTTTTGTTTTAATTAATTTTGCTCGTAATTGATTTAAAAAGTTTTCTGAGTGGTGTTAAATGTATTGGTCGACACAAACAACAATACAACATAAACAAACACAACATAAACAAATAAACAAAAACAAACAAAAGCACACACACACACACAGACACACACACACACACACACACACATGTTTTTGACCAATGAAATAAGAGTATATGAAACAGGAAATATCTTTTACAAGGCCGCACTTAACACCAGCAGTCAGGCCACCTTAGAGAAGAGTATTGTCATGGCACACACACACACACACACACCGCTCTCTCTCACACAAACATGCACTCACTCACCTCTCACACCTTCACAAAAACACACTCGCCCACAGCTCACACCTACACACACACACACACACACACACACACACACACACGAGCACTTTCTGTGTCTGATACTTGACTGATGATCTTGTAGTGTAGTGTTCTTAATGAAGGAAGGCAGAATTATACTGTGTGTTGTATCTGGTGCTAGACACGCCAGGATGTAAGGGAGAATGTGACACGTTTCGCAACACTTGTGGAGGATTCTTGCAACATTAACAAATTGATATGAAATCCATGAAAATATGACAATGTTTTCATCTCTGATTCAAGTTGATAAAAATGAACAAATTTCGTATAAGTTTGCGCTGGTGAGTCGAGTTGGTGTCTGATACCTTCATGTGTAGTTACAAGTATATGAACAAAGTGATCAGTGTTTACATACCTTATATCTGTCCTCCTCCTCGGTGAAGCAGATGGTCTCACTGTCGGGCTGAAGGCTGGCATCTCGTAATCTCCGGAATAATTTTTGGTGGAAGGGTGAGGCAGGCGGCGGCTCTGACGGCGCGGCAGGAGGAGGCGTGCGTCGGGCAGTGCGGGCGGGCGAGGGTCTTCGGGCAGCAGACCCGCCCTGGCTATAATTGTCTGCTAGTGGTCGACCTGACTTGGCAGAGGCATAAGTGGTGCGGCCGTCATCCCGTGCGGCAGACGGGACACCCTCAGTACTTGAGGTGCTGCCGCGGCGAGGCGAGGAACTACTTCTACTTCTGCTGCTGAATGTGGAGTTGTAGTAGTTGTTGGTCTTAGTGGGTGACCTTGAGGGTGACTCCCGCGTGGGTGTACTTCTGGAGAAGGAAGATCTCCTGGGTGAGTCGGGTGCTCTCCTGGGTGAATCGGGTGCTCTCCTGGGTGAGTCGGGTGCTCTCCTGGGTGAATCAGGCGCTCTCCTGGGTGACGGGGGCGGGCTGGAAGGCACCCGTGTCCCTCGTCGCTGCTGCAAGGGCGGTGACTCCTGTTTGTTGCTCCACGCCTCCCGCATCTTGCGAACATTGTCAGACAACACATGGCTGAATCCGCTGTATCTTTTCGAGGTGTCTGACTTTTGTCTGACGTATGGTGGCAACGGTGACTCTTCCTGTGGTGTGGTTGAGTGCTCACGTGGTCTGTGTGGACGTGTGGGGGTGGAGGGTGTTTGTGGTGTTGGGGAAACCTTGCTCCTGGTGGAGGCAGCGGCGACACTTGGTGAGGAGGATGGAGTGTAGCGTGGAGAGTCGTCAGACCGTCCCCGTGAGAAGAGGCCGCCCATCCTCTCGCGGCTGGAGGGGCGGCGCGGTGCTCGGGTGGGCTGGGCCTGGTGTGCGAGGGTGCGTGGTGGCGCCTCCTGGGGGGACGGGGGGACCTCAGAACCCCCACCTCGCCCGCTCTCTCGCGCACAACCCATGACGTCACTACTCTGTATTTCTGGACTCTTTACTATTGTGGGACGCACCTCCTCACACTCAATGACGTCATCAGTATCGTCAACAGCCTCAATGAGCAGAGAGTCGTTACGAGTGGGCGGTGTAGCAACATGTGTTTGGGCGGTGCGGGTGGGCTTGTGACGGGGTCGTCCTGGGCGGCCAGCAGGCCCAAGCAAGGGTATAGAGAGGCAGCCCTCTACTACACCTTCGGCTTCCTCGCCTTTACCTTTATTGTGTTGTGTTTGGTCCTCCTCCTGTATCTCCACGAAGTTGGACTCCGGCGAGCTCCGGGTGTCGATGTTTGGAGCCAAGTTAAATCCAGACCGTTTAGAGGTAGTACCGGTAGACTTTACTTTGTCTCTCTTTATTGCACTGTGCTTGTCTCTGCCTAAATCATTCACCACCAGGGAGTCATTAGCGGCACTCGCCGATAATCTCCTCGTTTCTTCGATGACTCGCTCAGCTTGACTGATGATCTCATCGACGTCTGGATCGGAGTCTGATGGAGATGTGGAGGACAAGAGTGGGCTGGGCTTTGGTTTAGACCCGCCCGTAACGCTGCCACTGCCGATACCATGAGGCTGAGCGCGTGAGTCAGCACCGCCACCTCTGCTGGAAGAGTGCTGCTGGAACGGGTCAGGGCCGAGATTCAGCGCACTTGAGTTGCCAGCTGCGGCCTTGTCTGCCAGATGGGGCACCTTCCACCCGCCCTTACTGTCAACACCACCCTCACTATCCGCACTCGATGTTGCATTACTATTGTCTTCACTTGTACTTGTACTCACCTGACTAGAAGAAGTGCTAGACTTGTCATCGTCCACTATCACAAGACTATTAACACCTTTACCCCGACGCTGATGGAGTGGCACCCCAGTAGCTGTGTGGCGACCGCGAGAGGCTGTGTCCTCGGGTACCCTGCTGGTGGTGGGGACAGTCTTGGTCGCCTCTACCTCCACAGGAATGTAGTGCACGTCGGTGATACCAGGTGAAGATTCACTTGTCGGAGTTATGTGACTGAGAAATCTGTCCTTCAGAGCATCCACTGGGCTGCTTTTCCTCAGGTCCTTCAGAAGAGTTCCTTCATGCGTCACGTTAAGACTGGTAGGGCGAGGACGGGGACCAGGTGCATCGTTCGTCTGAAGTTTGGACACCTGAGTTGATAGGTCATCAGAGCTGCCTTCCAGGTCGAGGTTCATGGGTATGTGTTGCCTTATGGCGTCGCCCTGTGCGCTATTGGGCAGGACGAGACTGACCGGCCTGGTGTTATCCCTGGCCCGCGCCCCGCCGCCTCTACCTCCGCCACCATCACCACTACCTCGCCGTGGCACCCCGGACACGTTTTCCGATACGCTAGACCCGCTCACCTGTTGCATTCCTGGCTTGTCTGCCTCGTAACGTGTAGTCTTGTTGGTTTGCGTTACACACGGGTCTTGGTGTGTAGTAAAGTCTTTAGCGTATTTGGCACCATGACCATTTAGCCCTGACCTTGTGGCTAACCTCTCGTCTGCATATACGGGGGGCGGGGTTGTAGGTGGCTTCCCTCCCACGCCCACTGTCGTCCCTCGCTCCCCTGCCACCCACTCGCTGCCTTCACTGGACACAGAGGTCGGGCGTTTGTTTACCTCCTCATGTGGTGAGTTCCTGCTGCTGGCTACCTGTTGGGGGAAAGAATGAAGTGAAACACCTTGGAAGCGACCTGTTACGACAAGAGGAACAAAACCATGACAGTATCAACCAGAGGGGTCACCATGTGTGTAACTTCAAGAAAAGTAGGACACGGAGCCGGCAGTGAGTGGCCCCTCCAGTACACTATGACTCCTAGGTGGTTGGGAACCTAGGAACTGTGATCAGTGTCAACACAGCTACAAGGAGGTCATGGTGATGATATTGAAGATCAAGATTATTACTACACTCAAACACATCATCTGTCTCATCGAGTATTATCAACACTTATTAATACTCACTCCCTCACAATTCTCCCACCAGAACCTCACCTCACTTATGGATAGAATAGTTTTAGATATTACAATGGCAGTAGGAGAGAAGAGTGAGGACCTCAGGACGGGGATGAATGAGCGCGGTGTGAAAGGCTTCCTCCGCTAGTAGTAAGAGGTTGAAGGACGGTCCTCTCCTACACCTGCGTCACTCAGTATCGCCATTAACTATAGCCTTAAATGGTAACCGTCTTACCTGGTGTGGTGTGAGTGTGGTGGTGGCGGGGGTGTGGTAGGGATGCTGGAGGTGTGGTAGAGGGGTTGTGTGGTGATGAAGGTGTGGTAAGGGCGGTGGAAGTGTGGTAAGGGGTGATGTGGGGATGGAGGTGTTGAAGGGCGGTAGTATGGGTGGTGGAGGTGTGGTATGGGTGAGGGTGCACGCAGGGTATGGATGCTCCAGCACCTCGCCTCACCACCATGGCAAGTGTGGGTGGCTATGACAGTAGAAGCGAGGCGGGTTGGTGTAATTTTAGCGTGTGTGTGTGGGCCTGGATGACGGGAACGGTGTGGCACCTCTCACTCCCCCTCACCCCCAATACACCACCCCTCACCACCTCCCTTCCACCCTCCCTCACCCCCACCCTTCACCACCTCCCTCCCTCCTTCACCCCCACAACACCACCCATCACCACCTCCCTCATCCACCAACACCTTTACCTTCCTCCCTCCCCCACCCCCACAACACCACCCATCACAACCTTTCTCCCTCCCTCACCCCCACAACACCACCCATCACCTCCTCCCCCATCCCCACACCACCTTGTTCAGCGTCATGTATAGACCATAGAGACCCCTGAAGAATCTTACCTAACATAATATTTACCTTCGGGTTCCAGCATTCACAACAACTGGGGGTCACCTGAAGATTAACCACCCTGACGCTACCTCGTGGGGGGGGGGGGGAGGGGGTAGGATGGCGTTAAGTTAGGTTAATGTTTAGGTTAGGGTGATTAACTACACATTTGACCTTGACCTTTGACTCACCCCCCCCACGCCACGCCCCCTAAATATAACAGCTTGGAGGTTGACATGACGAATAAATGGAAGAAATTTGAACTCTGTTACTCTTCTTCTTTAAAAAGAAATGTTGTGGTGCTTCCTACTGGTGTGACTGACGGTGCAGGAGACGTATGGCATCACCTGAAAATTAACCCCTCCCCAAGTTTATTTAACCTGATGCTAACCCAACCCCCAGATGAAATAACCTGAGAGAGGGTAATCGCCAGGTAATTGGAAGTATGACAGGCTGCAAGATGGCCAATGTTGGGAAACTACCACGTACAGTACATAGCCGGAAATGAAACAAAACAGTGGTTGGGGAGGGGGTCCTGTCCGTGGTAAGTTTCTAACACTGATAAGCAGGAGGTAACGGGTCACCTGGTTACACTTGGACACTTACCTGGTGCTCTTGGCCCGCTCACCTGTTGTCTCATCCTCTCTAAATCCCTTTTCATTCGCCCACGGCATTTTTACTCCACAACACCGGTTAATTGTATTTTCAGAGTTCTTAGGAAAGGGCGACTTATACTGGTGATTAGCCTTCAGGGAGGGAGGGAGGTAAGGAAGGAGGGAGAGGGAGTGAGGCAGGTATAGAGGGAGGGATGAGGGAGGGAGGCCGTGGCACCAGTGTCTCGCGAGGCACTCATCAACATACCCGTGTCGCCACATAACACACACCCGCTCTTAACATGACCGCACCTCAACCTGTCAAACCTATATTCAGAGCTACACACACACACACACACACACACACAAACATAAGACGTACACTCGTGCTTATACATGAAATCAGACGCGCGCACATTAATACTTACACACATGCACAATTAAACTAACCTACTCGCATGCGCACGCTGCCACATACACTCGCGCGTGCACGGCCGTTAATATAACTGTATGTTTGTGTGTGCGTTCTTACTCCTACTTAATTTTTCCCCGCCTTTCCATGTTTTTCAAATATTTACTTGACTTGTGTGAGTTGTGAGCGGTGTGGTATATGTGAAAGTGTATGGGTGTGTTGAGAGTGTGTAAATGTATGAGTGTGTTATGAGTGTGTAAATGTATGAGTGTGTTGAGAGTGTGTAAATGTATGAATGTGTTGAGAGTGTGTAAATGTATGAGTGTGTTATGAGTGTGTAAATGTATGAGTGTGTTGAGAGAAGTGAGGTTTACCACTATGACACCAATTCCTGATCACCTGAAGCTTTAACATCTCAGCTTATATCACCTTGGTAAGATATGGTAAGGTAAGGTTAGGTTAGGTTAGCGTTAGGGTGGTTAGGTTAGGTTAGCGTTAGGGTGATAAGGTTAGGTTAGCGTTAGGGTGATAAGGCAAGGTTAGGTTAGCGTTAGGGTGGTTAGGCAAGGTTAGGTTAGCGTTAGGGTGGTTAATCATCAGGTCAAATAAGCTGGGGGGGGGCTGATCTCCAGGTAAACATGAACCAGTGTAACAGACGCACCAACCTACTACCTCAGTATTATATACCCCGAGAGACGAGAGGGGACAAATATGGATCCAAAAATAGATATTAGTTACCTTAGAAACAGCTGATTCGTTTTTTCTTGTGGATGACGACTATTGACACTGGAGGAGCTATACACAGACGTTCTTGAGTTGTTCGGTAAAGAAAAGATTTTTGTTGGGGTCAAGTATGAAAATGTTTTTCCCAGGTCAGAATAATAATCTCACGTCCGTAAATGTCCCGTAATCTGTATCGTATTATTATTGAGTAAATGTTTTCAAGATTTAGCGAAATCCCTCAGAGAAGAGTAGTAAGTGGGGGCTGGTGGTCACCCTGTGTGTGGCAAGTGAGGGTTCATAGACCATTGTCTGGAACAGGGTACATGGGCCTGACCCCAAGTTGATACAATCGTCGGAAGCAACTGTTGAGATAGTCTAGTGCAGGCTACCTCGCTCTCTTAGGACGAGGAGAAATGTAAGTGTATTTCCCCAATAATTCGACCCACTTCTCCTTCTCAAATTACCGAACTAAACTTAACACGGACGCCTGTGTAATGGAAGTCGGTAGCATCTTTGCGGCTGGTGGCCGACGAAGCTTCAGCGCGGGAACTGGGGCGCATATAAAGTACAGGATATTATACCTTGATACAGGATACCCGTCCTCGAGGTGTCGACGAGCAGAAAGGGCTCGATTCAGTCAGGACAGAGTCGTGACAGTCGAACCCAGTCTCGGTCAGAAGGTCGTCCCCAACCAGCGTGAGAAGGACCACCGCCTAACATGAAAGAATGACAGGTGGACCACATCTCCAGGATGACTCGCTCTGTTAAGTACTGTATATCTGTTCTTACAAGATGTGGGCTATCATTATTTGTATGTTTACAGTATATTCAACTTTAATCACTTGAGTGTTGTATGGGCAACTTGTCACCCATATTTAATAATTTGGTAAACGTTATTTTTAAAAAACAATCCTTGTTTAAACTGAATCACACTAATTCTTGTTAAAAATGGAGTGACAAAGCAACCTAAGCTAAGCCTTACACTGGAGGTTACGTGAGTGGCTGGTGGTGATTCGGGTCCTTTGGCGAGTTCTTTTATATTTTTAGTTTTAATTACCCAAGCTCTGAGGGGTGGGGGGGGGGGGGGATTATACAACTACAACGATAGTCTGTATTGGCTCGGGCGAGGAGTTAATGGGGGGGGGGGGTGAATAAGGTATATCTTTCATTTCGTTGGTCGTATTATTCATAACCAGGTAAAAGGCGTCTATATGAATCTGTGTGAGGCGAGATAACACTTAATGGTGCACCAAGTGAGTGGTGATGTGTGCCACAATCGTCCCTTCTTTACCGGTACCTTGTGATGTGGACCATTAACCAGCCACCATTAGTGTTTACCTGTCAGGTGAGTCATTCCTCTTACTACACACTCACACTCACTCTTCCTTACCTCTGCTTGTGAGGTCCGCCACACACACGCTCCTTCACCACCCATATCACCTTTGTTATCTTGGTGTAGAGTGTCAGCGGCAAGTGCGTCGCCGTCGTGACAGAGTACCTTGTTCCCCGGCATTGTGTGCGGGGAGGGACGGACCTTTATGAGCCTGCTGGTTCATGACGACCAGCGCAGACCTAGACCCAACTACCAGCCACCACCAGACTGGTCGTCAATACGCTGTCTGGTGGTGAGACAACCTGGCGTCGCCCACCGTCGCCCCCCACAAATCTCTGAGTCATTGGTAAGAGTGTGAACCCCCGGATAATAATGGTAAGCTTATCCCCCGTGTTTATACCTGCTGGCGTTCATCGCAAGAGCACGTCAGATAAATATATATAGATATACGAGCTTGGGAGTACTGTTTGTATACGTTTCTTAAGATGTGTATGTAAGCTAGCTTGTGTGGGAGAGAAAGAGAGAGCGAGTATGAATGCACTGTGTGGGTGAGAGACAGGGAGGGCATGAATGCAGGGAGTGTGAGTGCGGTAGAGAGGCGTGAGTGGACAAGGGCGGTAGCGTCCCACACGGCGTCACTTATGGCAGCGTGGGAAGGCTGACCTGGCCCCTCTGGTTGTTGGGACACACACACACACACACACACATCTCCACCGTACACCATTGAACCATTAATAAGAAGAGATTAAGGTGTCTATAAAATTATTGAAGTAGAAGTTATACTTAATTTATAATAGACCGCCGATTAAGATAATTGGGTCAACACAAGGACCACCTGAACCGTAATTAAATTTTTGAGGCCACCTGAAGATTACCTAATAATTAAACACCTTTACCTGATTACTTTAGAGTGTTAGGTTAGCATTAGGTAAGGATAGACTACGTTAGGATAGACTACGTTAGGTTAGGTTAGGTTAGGGTGTTTAATCATCAGGTGAGCTAATCTGGGGTGTTTAATTATGATATTAAATAAGCTGGGATGATTAATCTTCAGGTGATCCAGGTATAGGGGATAACCATGGTGAACAGGTAAATAAATTAACAGGTAAATAAATATAAGTAAATAAACAGATAAATAAATAAACAAATAACGAAGCAAATTTCAATCAAACAATCTATCAATCAATCTATCTATCAATACAAAACAAATGAGTCATGTTGTACACAGCCGCGTCATCAAGAAGTTATTTTGTGAGTCAGTAAACACGGTCTCAGGTGAGTCAGTAAACACGGTCTCAGGTGAGTCAGTAAACACGGTCTCAGGTGAGTCAGTAAACACGGTCTCAGGTGAGTCAGTAAACACGGTCTCAGGTGAGTCAGTAAACACGGTCTCAGGTGAGTCAGTAAACACGGTCTCAGGTGAGTCAGTAAACACGGTCTTAGGTGAGTCAGTAAACACGGTCTTAGGTGAGTCAGTAAACACGGTCTTAGGTGAGTCATGGTGATTTACCGCTGTTTATCGCTTCAGTGTATTTATTGTTGAGCACAGAGGGTGGTGGTGGGCGGGATGTACTAGTGGGCGGGGTGTACTAGTGGGCGGGATGTACTAGTGGGCGGGGTGTACTGGTGGGCGGGGTGTACTAGTGGGCGGGGAGTGCTAGTGGGCGGGGAGTACTAGTGGGCGGGGAGTGCTAGTGGGCGGGGTGTACTAGTGGGCGGGGAGTACTAGTGGGCGGGCAGCTAGGGAAGGAAAGTTGGTGTGAAGGAAGCTACTCCATATATATACAGGTACGGGAAGCCTTGGCAGTGACGCAACACCACCCCAAGGCCCGGCCCACACACACACACACACATGACGTCACTGCACCAAAGGAAAAAAGTACTTATTCACCCAAAGTATTCACAAGATATACGCCATGCAAGATACTGTCAGGTGTATCCCAACCCTGACACAACACACCGGCCTCATGCTGCACACCTGTCTCATGATGCACACCTGTCTCATATAACACACCTACCTCATACAACACACCTGCCGCATATAACACACCTACCCCATACAACAACACACCTGTCTCATATAACACACCTGCCTCATGCTGCACACCTGTCTCATATAACACACCTGCCTCATATAACACACCTGCCTCATACAACACACCTGCCGCATATAACACACCTATCCCATACAACAACACACCTGTCTCATATAACACACCGGCCTCATGCTGCACACCTGTCTCATATAGCACACCTGCCTCATATAACACACCTGCCTCATACAACACACCTGCCGCATATAACACACCTATTCCATACAACAACACACCTGTCTCATATAACACACCTGCCTTATACAACACACCTGCCGCATATAACACACCTACCCCATACAGCAACACACCTACCTCATACAACACACCTGCCGCATATAACACACCTATCCCATACAACAACACACCTGTCTCATATAACACACCTGCCTCATATAACACACCTGCCTCATACAACACACCTGTCGCATATAACACACCTACCCCATACAACAACACACCTGTCTCATATAACACACCTGCCTTATACAACACACCTGTCGCATATAACACACCTACCCCATACAACAACACACCTGTCTCATATAACACACCTGCCTCATACAACACACCTGTCGCATATAACACACCTACCCCATACAACAACACACCTGTCGCATATAACACACCTACCCCATACAGCAACACACCTACCTCATACAACACACCTGCCGCATATAACACACCTGCCGCATATAACTCACCTATCCCATATAACAACACACCTGTGTCATATAACACACCTGCCTTATACAACACACCTGTCGCATATAACACACCTACCCCATACAGCAACACACCTACCTCATACAACACACCTGCCGCATATAACACACCTATCCCATACAACAACACACCTGTCTCATATAACACACCTGCCTTATACAACACACCTGTCTTATATAACAAACTAACACCTAACATGAAACTCTTAATTGGTTATGATGACAAATTTCTAACCTAAAGTCTTTTGTTGTTGTCATTGTTGTTATTGTTGTTATTGTTATTGTTTTTGTCTCACGTCTTATACAGGGAAGGATATATTGATGTCCAGTGTTGAGACAGTTCCTGGATATTTTTGTATTTATTCTTGGATCACCTGAAGATTAGAGACACTTCAGAGCTTATTTTACCTGAAGATGAACCACCCTAGCCCAAACCTAACTCTCCCAGGTAACATTGAAGTGTTTAATCATCAGGTGAAATAAACTACGGAAAGAAGGAGTGAGTGATGCTAATCTTCACACGATCCGAGTTCTTTAGTTATTGTATTACCTGACACATCTTGTTTGTTCCCGTATGCATAGAGACACCCCTCGGCGTCCCCTCATTCCAAGTACCGCAGTTTATGCCCGATTTTCTCGTGTCTATGATCATCTATAGGTAAGGGGAAAAAGTACCACATCTTTCACTAACCTTCCAACCTATACTGCCAGTGCCACTAACACCTTAATAACTTGTTTGTGTATACTATCCCCCCCCCCCTGCCACCCCCCTGCCATCCCCCTGCCACCCCCTTGCTATCACCCTGCCACCCCCCTGCTACCCTCTTTCCTTCCTCCTCCAGGTACACCGTCCTTCTCCTTTCTCTCCCAGGTGTCACGCGAAGTATAGAGAGGTGTACCATATACATTGATCGTGTACCACTCGCCACTAGTTAACTGTTGTGGTAGTTGTATCTGAAGACTTCGCCGCGAATCATGTACTGTAGTTATTCAAAGTGATGGTCGTCGGCATGTGGGGGGGGGGGGGGGGAGTCGGTATTTAACATAGTTCAATAAAGTAACAAATATTAACATGTTACGTTTATTTCGAGTAAAGTCTTAAACAGTGTGGTGAGATGTTAATGTCACCTTATGTCATACTATAGTAGCTGTGTTGTAGTCTCCCTCATCTAAGGTAATGTTTCATCACCTACCTCAAGTAATCAGGGAAAACGTTGGCTTTCATACACACTTCCCAGACTCACGTATGTAATGTATGTATGTATGTATTATAAGATCTCTCACTTAGGCTCTGACACTGTACTGTACACCCTCACACAGGGACTAATTATATATTGTGAAGTCTTATCAGCATAGGTTAGTCTCCCTGACACACACACACACACACACACACACACACACACACATGTGATCTCATTCCTATTTTTATACGACTTGTATCACGTGAAGATTAGACACCCCAGCTTATTTCATCTTAATATTAACCTAACCTAACCTAACCCCCAGAGATGTGTTTTAACTCGGGCCCTATGACACACTACTTTGTGTCTTTCAACTTTTTACCATAACCTCAACACGCTATGTCGTTCATAATAAACGGGTATTTGGCTTCATTAGCATCGAGCTAACTACATAAGATTCATGTCGGTAAAGGCTTTATAGCTTGTAAGTGTGGCGCAGTAGAGCAAATATGGCCAGTGTGGTCCATGGCCCTGGCCATGGCTGAACCACAACAGCACTAGTATTATTCCCAGCTTGGCCATGGTGGGGACACTGGACAACACACCTCACAATGACTAGTCTGGCGTCTACAGCTTAAAACTTCCTCCTTGGTCCAACTCTCACCTCACGTACTGTGTGTTGAAGACAAACTGTTTCCATTGTTAACGGTACAGCGGTGATGCACTTACTTCTTGTTACTACGTCGTGGGTTCAATCCCCGGGTCAGATGTGAGGAGGGTGTTTATCCGGTGTGACCCTACCAGACATGGCAGGGTTTCCCCGGATGGGCGGATAGATGGTGACAATTATAAAGGAAATAAAGAAATAGCATTCCTTACTGGTCATTAAAACTCAGTGAAAATATTTGTCTATTAATACATTCGACAATATCTGAATTAAATAATTGTAAAGAGCTTCAGTCACTGGGATCCAACTATTGATGTATACAAGAGAGGCGTGAGTGAATGTTGGACAACTTACCCGAATATTGGATGGCTGCTGGGGTGAGGGACTTGGTGGTGACTGCCTGGAGGAGGCTGTGGATGGCGAGGACGTCTTGCTCTGAGGTTTAGAATGTCCCAGCTCAGAGGACAGCTCCTGTAGACGTGCCAAGACCTCCTGTAAGGTGCTGCTGAAGTTCTGCCAGCAATCCTTGAACATGTCACCCTCCATATCCGATTGTTTCTTTTCCACCTTAACCTCACGACCTCCACAGGGAGACTTACTGCCGCTCTCAGGAGACTCTGAGTCTTGGGAGGAATTTCTCAGGTAATTATTGTTTCCTTCACTATCATCTTGTCTTTTATCCGCCTTGTCTTTGTTAACACACACATCATGATACTTAACACTCTCCTTAGCATCACCCTTGGCGTCTTTCTGCTTCAGTTGTTGTTTGTGGGTGTTGGCGTCAAGTGCGGTGGCGGGAGTTTCAGGAGGAGCGACCACCCTCACCTCTGGCTCACCCTGGCTCTTGTTTCCAAAGTGATATTTCTTCGTGGCATCTGCCTCTTTACCTCTAGTCGCCTTTGTAGCATTTGTCTGGCTCTCGCGCCCTTTTTCTTTAGTTTGAGAATTATTGACGTATAAGTTAGAGTAGGTCCAGGGGGAGCCTTCTTCACACGGCTTGATGTTTTCCTTCTCACTGACCTTGTGGATATTAGATTTATCCTTGGATATAGTGGAGCTGATGTGAGGCTTGTCAGAGGCGATGGAAGCTTCATTCTCCACTTTCTGGCGAACTGTTGGTCGGTGTTGGGTGTTGTCCCTGTCTCGGGATTGAGTAACTGGAGGGGAATCGATTTTGTTTTTACTGAGGGAGGCAGAGGTAGACCCAGTGTGTGTGGTGGTGGTGTTGATGTCACCGGCGGCAGGGTACTGTTCTACCGTCTCTGCGTCACCCGAGTTTTCCAATCTGATCGGGATGTTGATTTCCTTCACATCCTCATACTTGGAGGTTCTTCGGCGATTCCTTTGGCCGTGTTTATCCTCGGTCTCGTCTTCTACTATATCTCGGCTTCTTCTTCTATTACTACTAACATTGTCTTTGTCACCGTAATCTGTTTCTTGGTTTACCCCTCGTGGTGTACTGTCAAGGTAGCTCCTCCTTCTGTGTCCTTCCTCCTCGTCTCTGTTGCAGCCGCCTCTCATAAATATATCACTTCCTCTCCTGCTTGTTCTCTCCCTGGATCTTTCGGTTTCCTCTTCTCTTTCTCTTCTGTTTTGTCTCTCATTATCTCGGCCCCTTTCTCCGTCTTTGTTTTCACTCATCCCAAACGCGTGTCTCCTTCTGCTTGTGCTTCTGTCTCTTGGTGTTTGTGTCGTGCGTTTGTCTGTGTCCTTGGGGTCGTGGTGGTCCTGCGGCCTCTTGCGGGGTGAGGGTCCTGGGTCAGGCTGGGTGGCGGAGTGTCGCTTAGTGCCACTCCTGCCGCCCCCGCCCGCCCCCTCCATAGTGACAGGTATCACGCGCACATCAGTCTGTAGAGATCAACAGTACTGTTAGTTACAGCGACTTACTTGAAGTTTTCATGACGGCAGCAACAGCCACTGAATTAGAAGGGTATGAATATAATACAATATACAATCTCAGGTTGATTTTTATCAAAATCTAGTCCAGATTGTGGCAAAATTCAATCTAAAATTGCGTGTTACACTAGATTCTAGAGTGTAACTCACACACACACACACACACACACCTGGGTAATCACGACGAGAATGTACCACACATCATATGTTAACTTATTTTTGTTTTCAAAATACCAATTTAGTGTATAAATGATTTTGAAACTTATTGGTTCTTTCTCGCTGAATGTTGAGGAATGTTCACCTCGTACAGTAATGGACCGCTTGACTCACTTAAAGCACTACTTGAGGACACATGTCTTGGGAGGCAGCAAGACGGAGAGTGGATGAACTATTTTGACCTGGTCCTCCTTAAGTTCTTTACGCAATACAGTTGGTCCGCCTGATAAGGTTAGGAAGTTAACATTCTCCATCGATGAAAAATTATTATTATTATTATTATTATTAGTAGTAGTAGTAGTAGTAATTATCATTATTTTATTGTTGTTTGTTTGTCTGTCACACTTACACACCATCACACATTCTTTCACACTCACAAGTAAATAAGTTTTAAAATTAT
Source organism: Homarus gammarus (assembly GCA_958450375.1). NCBI lineage: Eukaryota > Metazoa > Arthropoda > Malacostraca > Decapoda > Nephropidae > Homarus > Homarus gammarus. The sequence continues at coordinate 2,067,839 of CAUDMG010002284.1, read as the reverse complement.
TCATATAATCAATGGAGACCTCTTACCTAACCTTCCCCCACGCACAGTTAGGATGGTTAATCATCAGGTGAAATAAGCTGTGGGGGGTGGTTACCTAATTTGCATATAATCCAGAATATAGTTCATCTACATACATACATACTTACAACTATGGCAGCAGGTCCCAGTGTGCGTCACTACCCGAACACAGCCGCACCCGAGTTACCAGCCAGACCACTGACCATCCCACGTATTATTATTATTCTTTTTTTCAAGGTAACACAATACTAACTTAAACACACAGTACATATGGCAGCCTTCATTCTCTACTGCCATAGTACACTCGAAAGTTATACTATGATTCGCTTAACGACTGAATACTACAGACAGATTTTTTTTATATATATATATATATATACAAGTTAAGAGAGGAGAGCTTCATCTATATTCAACCTGTGTGGCAGCCCGCGTTCCCTGCCACCCACCCAACCAGGTATAGTAGTGGCCCCGCTGTGCCCACGTCTTGTTTATCACGCCATTTATTATGTCAATAAACCATGGCTAAATCTACATCACGGCTACTTTTACACCAGTACACAAACTCACAACAGGGGTTACTAATACTACTACTACTACTACTATTACTACTACTACTACTTATCGTTGCTCATGGACGCACAAGTTATCAATAAAATTCAATACATCAAGAGACTTACCCTCTTAGGTATAGTGACGGTGAGGACAGCATCCCTGGACAACATGGACTCCACCTTCTCACCGTCAGCGTCGGGAGGCAGGTTAAAGCGGCGGTGTAGTGTGCGAGCTGAGGACGCCCGCGAGGTAGTGGAGTCAGCGTCGCCTCCCTCCCCGCCGGTCTCCAGCCGCCCACGCACTGACAGAGTCCCACCCGCTGTACGCACTGTCAGATCACCACCTACGAACTCCCTCACATCCATCACCAACTGTGGAAAAATCAACACCGTCACCACACTGAGTTTATTGTAACCTGTAAAAGACGACATAATGGTTCTTAAGACGACATAATGGTTCTTAAGACGACATAATGGTTCTTAAGACGACATAATGGTTCTTAAGACGACATAATGGTTCTTAAGACGACATAATGGTTCTTAAGACGACATAATGGTTCTTAAGACGACATAATGGTTCTTAAGACGACATAATGGTTCTTAAGACGACATAATGGTTCTTTATACGGTGAGACACAGGGAGGACGAACAACTGGTGAATTTGTCTCTGTAGAAATGTATTATTAGACTGTAGGAACAAATTACAGTCAATGTGATTACTGTAGTTTGGGGAGAATATATAATTACTAGTAGTAAATGGGTTCATGTAATATTACTTAATTTCAGTAATATAAAGTTACAAAGTCATCAAACTAGCCTAATCTAACTCGCCAGGTAGCGTTGAGGTGTTTAATTATCAGGTGAAATAAACTGGAGCTATTTTTTTTAAACAAATTAGGTTAGGTTAAGTTTGGTTGAGTATGGTTGGGTTAGGTTAAGTTGGGTAAGGTTAGGTTAGGTTTTGAATGTTTTCTTCAGCCATGTCATATTTTGGCTATAAAATGAACTCATCGTCTTTAAAGAAAACCCATTCTAGTAGACCTAACCTAACCTAACCTAACCTAACCTAACCTAACTCACACGTCATTAGTTGTACAGTGTGACAAAATTTCTCCTGCATCTTATTTTTCCTGTGGTGATGTAACCTTACCCAGGGGTGAGGTAACAGGTGTGGCTATAAGGTGTATGACCGTGACAAAAATGACATTAGATAGATAGATAGATAGATAGATAGATAGATAGATAGATAGATAGATTACACCAAATTTAGGATTGTTTATGAATGAAAAATAATGTATGTTGGTGTTGTGATGCAAACCAGAGTGTGTGTGTGTGTGTGAGTGTGTGTGTAGGAAGGGTTCGTGAGGGGGCGTGAAGAGAGGCGTGGGGCAAGTGTCCTATATTCCTGATGGTGGTGGTATACCCAGGTCATGGTCCCGCCTACACACCTACAGCTATATTTCTCATTCACCTCGTTAAGTCTTGTGTATAAGTAGTTCTCTCTCCTTCTCAGTAGTCTTCTTCTACTTCTTCTGCTACTTCTTCATTAGTAAAAATCTTGTTGTTCCTGGCAGCTCGTAACACGTCAAACTGGGTCATACACTTGTTCCTTTCACCTGTAAACCTTGGCGGTCGTTTACTCCTCTCTCTCTCTCTCTCTCTCTCTCTCTCCATGAACAAGTTTCTCCTCTCTCCCCCCCACATTACTCATCCCCAGACTTAACTTAACCTAACCTGTCAAACCTTAAACCTAACCTAACCCACCAGACAGGTTTGTGGTACATACGTCACACCACACTAGTATGTACGTATGTATGTATGTATAATCTAGGGACAGTATCCTACAGCGAGTACATGTAGCAGAAGAGAACGTATGTACTGTATTATGTAGAGAGAGTTTCTGAAGGGGTTAATTTATCATACTCAAGGGGTTAAGTTATTGTATTAAAGGGGTTAAGTTATTTTATTCAAGGGGTTAAGTTGTTGTACTCAAGCAGTTAATTTATCGTACTCAAGGGGTTAAGTTATCGTACTCAAGGGGTTAAGTTATCGTACTCAAGGGGTTAAGTTATTGTATTCAAGGGGTCAAAAGGGTCGCTGAACAGAAAATGGTTACGTGTATCTCCCTCCCTCCCTCCTTTCCTCTCTCCGTCCCTCCCTCCTTTCCTCTCTCTCTCCCTCTCTCCTTTCCTCTCTCCCTCCCTCCCTCCCTTGGAACTTCCTGAGACGAAACACACAATGGGTAAAAGATAAGTAAGAGGAGAAAATTTATGTTACATGTATAGTGTGTGTCTGTATGAAGTGCTGTTACATGTATAGTGTGTGTATGAAGTGCTGTTACATGTATAGTGTGTGTCTGTATGAAGTGCTGTTACATGTATAGTGTGTGTCTGTATGAAGTGCTGTTACATGTATAGTGTGTGTCTGTATGAAGTGCTGTTACATGTATAGTGTGTGTATGAAGTGCTGTTACATGTATAGTGTGTGTCTGTATGAAGTGCTGTTACATGTATAGTGTGTGTATGAAGTGCTGTTACATGTATAGTGTGTGTCTGTATGAAGTGCTGTTACATGTATAGTGTGTGTCTGTATGAAGTGCTGTTACATGTATAGTGTGTGTGTGTATGAAGTGCTGTTACATGTATAGTGTGTGTCTGTATGAAGTGCTGTTACATGTATAGTGTGTGTCTGTATGAAGTGCTGTTACATGTATAGTGTGTGTATGAAGTGCTGTTGCATGTATAGTGTGTGTCTGTATGCAGTGCTGTTACATGTATAGTGTGTGTATGAAGTGCTGTTACATGTATAGTGTGTGTATGAAGTGCTGTTACATGTACTAAATTAATGAACTGAATTTCACCTAAAACCTAACAATAAGTAAAGTAAAAATTATAAAATTAGTAAAATATAAACAAATGAATAATGAAGGAGAATGAGTGTAAGGAGAGGCAAGACTGCAGTGTATAATGTGACCTGATCATAAAGCAACTTGCCTCATAATAAAGACAAATCGCCTCATACATGGAGTTAGTTGTCCTCACTCACTCACTCACCTTGTACGAGTCACCCTCATCTTTGAACCTTGCAGCCTGGGCGGAGTAGTTGATGCGGGCAGAGCGGAGTGTGCGGTACATGGAGTGGTAGTGGGAGTCCCGGAGCCGGTCCCGAGGCGCGAACATCCCTCCATGGTTGAACCTGCAAAGGACGACCCCATGACTACTACTACTACTACCACTACTTCTACTACTAATACTACCACCACCTTCTTTCACGACTCATAACTTTCACAGTACGTATCTTTCTAACACTTACCGATATTCCTGTGTCTTCCATAGTATTAAAATCGTTAAGTATATCAATTATGGATGTTTTTTATACAACAATATCAGTGGCTACTAAAACATATGAGCATTACCACCACACAAGTCAACAACGATCGTCAAGCCTTATACGTTAGCTGCTGTAAACAATATTAAAGCAACCTTCTGATATTAAAAAAAGTTTAATTAAAAAATAAGCCAAACGTTTATTCTTCAGATACCGTAGAGTTAATGACGTACAGGGTGTCTCAGAAAAAAATACACACTACAATCATATTTTACTGGAGATCACGTTATATATATAAAAAAAATCACTGTCCTCAAACAACAGCAATGAAGAGAATATCGATGTTATGATAAAAAACATTCACACGATCTACATTAAAATATATAAACCAGCGTGTATACAATTCTTTCTGAGACACCCTGTAACTGGGAAATATATCAGGCTAGTGGCTATTTGTTTTCATCCTCGGTAGTCGGTCAGTGTCTAGTAATGTTATGCTGATACACTCGTGGGCTGATGCGGGACCTCTTAACCCTGTGGAGATGAATTTATATATTTCTGGGGGTTAGTGATAAAAAAACACAGTGGGTTGACGTGTGTGTGTGTGTGTGTGTGTGTGTGTGTGTGCGTGTGTGTTACTTTTTCCTGGTTTAGTTTTGTTTATTGTACCTGGCCGTGTTAGACAGACAGACAGAAACAGTGAGAGAGAGATGGCAGGAGTTGGAGTCGAGAGATGGCAATGGAAGCTACAGTTAAGTGCTGGAAGCTACAGTTAAGTGCTGGAAGTTACAGTTAAGTGCAGGAAGTTACAGTTAAGTGCTGGAAGCTACAGTTAAGTGCTGGAAGCTACAGTTAAGTGCTGGAAGTTACAGTTAAGTGCTGGAAGTTACAGTTAAGTGCAGGAAGCTACAGTTAAGTGCAGGGAGTTACAGTTAAGTGCAGGAAGTTGCAGTTAAGTGCTGGAAGTTTACAGTTAAGTGCAGGAAGTTACAGTTAAGTGCCGGAAGTTACAGTTAAGTGCAGGGAGTTACAGTTAAGTGCAGGAAGTTACAGTTAAGTGCTGGAAGTTTACAGTTAAGTGCAGGAAGTTACAGTTAAGTGCCGGAAGTTGCAGTTAAGTGCTGGAAGTTACAGTTAAGTGCAGGGAGTTACAGTTAAGTGCAGGAAGTTACAGTTAAGTGCTGGAAGTTACAGTTAAGTGCAGGGAGTTACAGTTAAGTGCAGGAAGTTACAGTTAAGTGCAGGAAGTTACAGTTAAGTGCAGGGAGTTACAGTTAAGTGCTGGAAGTTACAGTTAAGTGCTGGAAGTTACAGTTAAGTGCAGGGAGTTACAGTTAAGTGCAGGAAGTTACAGTTAAGTGCAGGAAATTACAGTTAAGTGCTGGAAGTTACAGTTAAGTGCAGGGAGTTACAGTTAAGTGCTGGAAGTTTACAGTTAAGTGCAGGAAGTTACAATTAAGTGCCGGAAGTTGCACTTTCTCACATACCGTATACAGTGTGATCAAAAAGTCCATGTTCACCTGTATAAGTACCGTAATAACACTGTATAGAGTTATTCACTTTGTTCTACTTTGAGTAATTATTGGACATGGCCACAGTAAGTCTCTCTCCACCTGCTATTATTAACAACACTTAATCTGGCCATCTCTAATATTTACACTTAAGTAGACCAGTAGGCGCATAGGCGTGTGTGTGTGTGTGTGTGTGCCTTCATTATGTAGCTGGAGTTAATGGTGTACTACTGAGACACTAAATTATAAGTGGTTGGGATTACTGTATAGGGACCTTCACTCGCCAGGCTATACTTCGTCAGTATACACCAGCAGTGTTTCCTGGGCTTAACAGTGTGACCTCCGACGTGAGGTTTGGGTTATGAGTGAAGCAGGGATGTAAGGCACAGGGGGTCGTACACGTGTGAGGTTTGGATTTAACTCGGGTACAGACTGATAGGCAGGGATCATTTCCGTCTCTTAAGAATGTATTAGTTACTCTATGTATAGCGTCGTATTATTGATCGTCAGAGTAACATTTATTTGTTGTGTGATGTTGTAGTGGCTAACCTAACACACACACACACATCCCTACACCCCCTATAGTATTGAAACAGAACAGAGATTTTAACAATAATCTCAAACACGGTAGAGTTCGTTCACTGACTACTTTTATCTTCATTTTATCATTAATGAAAAAACAGTTTTACGGTCAAGTACAGTACCTAGTGTGGGGTATATGTATTTAATGACTGAATAACGTTGAGACTTTTGGTATATGAGCAAAGTGGCCACGTTACTTGGTGGTCTGCTGAGTGAATACTGTACACACACACACACACACACCTACAGGGTCAACACGACACATGCGGGATGCTACTTTTGCTACCCAGCTGCTCTACTATTACTGCTGCTGCTGCTGCTGCTGCTAGAGATTCACACCAGTGCTTGGGGCATTCTACTGTTTTAGTCTTTTGAAGTGGGTGGAAGTTTGTCATGCGGGAGTCATACTTTGTAACCCAGACTAAATCTGGTGTAACACGACACATGTATTGTAATTGGAGTGTACCTATCGACGATCCTCCTGACAGCATTGTTGTAGTCCCCCCAGGCATCCCTGAAGAAGGGGTCCTCGAGAAAGCCACCCCTCCTGCTGACGAGCAGCGACCTCAGGCGGGGCGTCTCACACACCATCACGCCGCGTCTGGGGGGCAGGAGAACGAACACTGGTGAGCAGTTGCATCACCACCGCCACCACACACTCCTCCATACACCAGTATTTACACCGTGGCTTTGTCTCAACTGTAACATCATACGAGAATGAGAAACACAAAAACAAACTCACTGGAAAGGGAAACACATTTTGGTGAATTATGGGGAAATAAAATTCTCATCCCGGGATATTGTGAAGGGGGGCGGTAGGGGGGAGGGTGAGGGAGGAGTCGTAATGCTGTAGACTCGGTCAGAGTTGCGGGGGGGGGGGGGACACTCCGCAGGTAGGCCGGGGAATCATAACAACAAATAAACACACACCATAAGGAACAATAATACCGACAAACAACACAAAATCCAACGAATGTATAAAATAATAAAATATATTGGGTGTTTATATTTTGATTCCATGTTTTAAGGTCGCCATTGTTGTGGTGTTTAAACGTTCTCTGTGGATAGGGTCAAGGTGTTCACGTAGAGTACAGGCAATACGTCTTATAAACGGTCAGTGGGCGTGCATGACGAGGGCCAGAGGGAGGTGAGGGGGGTAATGTTGGTCACCTGTACTTGAAGTGGTGACGTGTGGACACCATGATGACCTCCAACACTCACTGCCACAGGTTGAGCGTCAGGTGTTGTTAGAGATTAATAAAAACCTCATTAAGAGAGAAATTATATATTACACATCATTAAGATTATTACAGCTTTATACATCAGTAACGTGAATATACTTAGTGACACTCACAATGGTAACTAACTGATGAGGGATATTTTTTAACTTTGTGTCGGGTAGTGTGTGTGTGTGTGTGTGTGTGTGTGTGTGTGTGTGTGTGTGTGTGTGTGTGAGGGAGCAGAAATGATTCCAAAGAAGAACATCTGTATTACCTCTCCACCACACCCACCTCTCCACCACACCCACCTCTCCACCACACCAACCTCTTCACCACATCCACCTCTCCACCGCACCCACCACACCCACCACTTCACCACACCCATCACATCACTACACCCGCCTTCAAAATACTTGCTTCTGTCCAGGATGGTATCGTCTCTCGTGGGATTTTAATGAATTAGTTACCTGCCAAAAATTTAGTTAACCTAGTAAGATAAAAGCAAGGCGGTACTCCATAAGGCAGCCAACAATAACCACGTACAGTATTGTTGGAGTGATTAGTTCAGATATAGTTAGTTTCCGCTTAACGCACAGTAACATAAGCTAACATTAACCTAGCATATATTCGTTTAATATGTATCCGCTTAACGTACATCCGCTTAACGTACATCCGCTTAACGTACATCCGCTTAACGTACATTCTCTTAACGCACATCCGGTTAGCGTACATTCTCTTAACGCACATCCGGTTAACGTACATTCTCTTAACGCACATCCGGTTAACGTACATTGTCTTAACGTACATCCGCTTAATGTACATTCTCTTAACGCACATCCGGTTAACGTACAGTATACATCCAGTTTACGTATAGATTTTCAGGAACGCATCATGCACGTTAAGCGGGACACTGACTGTTATCATCCGGTTATTTACGGAGAGAGAGAGAGAGAGAGGGAGAGAGAGAGAGAGAGAGAGAGAGAGAGATGGGGGGAGGGAGGGAAGGGGGGGGGGGAAGGTGCAAGGATCAGCTTTATGACGTCAACTTAACACAGTTCCATGTCTCAGTTTTCAAGCCAAGAGCGTCACAGGTGAGGTAAGGGGAGTCCACGTCGTCTTCGCCACCCAGAATATATAACACAGTAATGACACACACACACACACACACACACACACACACATTAATACCACCACAAGCATTTCTAAATCGGTTCAAACAGCAGTCAAATATTTATGGGTGTTGGCGCCATGCAGCACCCCCCCCCTCCTCCCCCTCTCCCCCCTTGCCAGACCTCCACGCCAGACCTCAACGCCTCTCCAAGATAAACACTGACTTAAACTAACTTCTCACCCTCGACCACATAATGTTACTCATGCTCGACCTCGTAACATTACTCACGCTCGACCTCGTAACATTACTCACGATAGTAACATGCATTCAGGAGGTTTGTCATCGTACTCAAGGGCTTAAGTTCTATATTTGCATTACCTACAGAATCTAACCAGGAATTTCCGTTTGATAAATAGTCGGATCAGTTGAAGATTAGACACCCCAGCTTATTTCACGCTATCAGGACAGGTGAGGGGTAGGTTAGGTTAGCGCTAGGATAGGTTAGATTAGATTAGGTTAGGTTAGCGCTAGGATAGGTTAGATTAGATTAGGTTAGGTTAGCGCTAGGATAGGTTAGGTTAGGTTAGGTTAGGTTAGGTTAGCGCTAGGATAGGTTAGATTAGATTAGGTTAGGTTAGCGCTAGGATAGGTTGGATTAGATTAGGTTAGGTTAGCGCTAGGATAGGTTGGATTAGGTTAGGTTAGCGCTAGGATAGGTTGGATTAGATTAGGTTAGGTTAGCGCTAGGATCGGTTGGATTAGATTAGGTTAGGTTAGCGCTAGGATAGGTTGGATTAGATTAGGTTAGGTTAGCGCTAGGATAGGTTGGATTAGATTAGGTTAGGTTAGCGCTAGGATAGGTTAGGTTAGCGCAAGGATAGGTTAGATTAGATTAGGTTAGGTTAGCGCTAGGATAGGTTAGATTAGATTAGGTTAGGTTAGCGCTAGGATAGGTTGGATTAGATTAGGTTAGGTTAGCGCTAGGATAGGTTGGATTAGGTTAGGTTAGCGCTAGGATAGGTTAAACTTCAGGTGATATAAAGTATTTACCTTGAGGATGAGGTAATGAGGCTGAACGGTGCTTATTAATTAACCTGAGGCAGTCTAGTGTGTGTGTGTGTGTGTGTGTGTGTGGGCGCTACACTACCCACGTGTGGCAGATGACGTAAACCTCGACACACGCACTTCCCCTTACCACACCACACCATACCACACCACACCACACCATACCACACCATACACCCACACCCACAACCACACCACACCACACGCACACCATATCACACACCACACCATACCACAACTACACCACACCACTAACACATTACACAACTAACACATTACACCACACCATACCATACCACACTCGCACCACACAACGACACCACACCACACCGCTAACACAGTTCTAACACACACACACACGTATATTATTCTCGTTGGGAAAAATGCCAATGTATGCAGGTGTGTCTTATGGGAAATGCAGGTGTACGTGTTGGTGTACGTGTTGGCCGCCATCACCACTATACAACACCATACACCTGCATCCACACCTGCAACCAAACCTGCACCCATATCTGCATCCACACCTGAAACCAAACCTGCACCCATATCTGCATCCACACCTGCATCCACACCTTTACATAATATGCCCCAAATAGACAATTAACTTTTGCCCAGGTAGATAATTATTTCCCCCTCACCCTGAGTGAAGGGAGGAAGAGGAGGAGGAGAGGAAGGGAGGAAGAGAAGAAGGGAGAAGAAGGGAAGGGAGGTGCCGGAGACGAGGGAGGACAGAGAGACTTTATCTCCCTTGGCTAGATTACTCCCTCACCCTGGCGCCAAGCAAGGGGGGGGGAGGAGGGGTTGAGGGAGGGATAGGTTAGGAGGAACTACATGGAGGAGGGTGAGGATAGGTGGAGTGTGTGTGTGGGGAGGTGAGAGGGGATGGAGGAGTGAAGTGTGATAGTGGAGTGGTGAGAGGGAGAATGGAGTGGTGAGAGGGAGAATGGAGTGGTGAGAGGGAGAATGGAGTGGTTAAGGTAAAAAAAAATAGTTGAATATAAGGTTAAGATTTGGATAATGTTTCGGGAGTGTAAAGTAACGTTAGGTTAGGTTAGATTTAGGTTAGGTTAGGTTAGGTTAGGTTAGATTTAGGTTAGGTTAGGTCGTAGAGGTGACTGAGAGGAACCCTGGAACTCACAGGATGGAGGAGGATCGTGCATGACGTCACCGCCTTTTGCCCTTCCTGGGTCACCCCCCCCACCACCACCACACCCCCCCCCCCCACCCCCCCCACCACCACACCCCCCCCCACCACCACCCCCCCCACCACCACCACACCCCCCCACCACACCCCCCCCCACCACCACCCCCCCCACCACCACCACCACCCGGCCATGATTTGATCGTTAAACATCACGCGACGAAACGGAAGTCGAACATATAGGATGAGGTTAGGTTAGGTTAGGTTTGGTTAGGTTAGGTTAGGTTAGGTTAGGCTAGGTTAGGTTAGGTTGAGGTTTGAGGTAATGTTTTGTGTGAGGAGCGGAGAGAGGTGTGGTGGTGAAGAGAGGGAGGGAGAGAGAGGTGTGGTGGTGAGGAGAGGGAGGGAGAGAGAGGTGTGGTGGTGAGGAGAGGGAGGGAGAGAGAGGTGTGGTGGTGAGGAGAGGGAGGGAGAGAGAGGTGTGGTGGTGAGGAGAGGGAGGGAGAGAGAGGTGTGGTGGTGAGGAGAGGGAGGGAGAGAGAGGTGTGGTGGTGAGGAAGGCCAGTAGCCACACCCTGTCAGCTCTCCCGCCATTATTTAAGATACAGTACAGTCAGTCCTCTTCCCTGGACCTCATTCTGAAGCATTACTTGATTATGAGAGTGTTGGTGGAGGGTGTGGTGGTGGTGGAGGGTGTGGTGGTGGTGGTGGTGGTGGGTGTGGTGGTGGTGGAGGGTGTGGTGGTGGTGGTGGTGGTGGTGGTGGTGGTGGAGGGCGTGGTGGTGGTGGTGGTGGAGGGTGTGGTGGTGTGGTTGATGGCGTGGGTGTGGTGGTGCAGATGATGGCGTGGGTGTGGTGGTGCAGATGATGGCGTGGGTGTGGTGGTGCAGATGATGGCGTGGGTGTGGTGGTGTGGGTGATGGCGTGGGTGTGGTGGTGTGGGTGATGGCGTGGGTGTGGTGGTGTGGATGATGGCGTGGGTGTGGTGGTGTGGGTGATGGCGTGGGTGTGGTGGTGTGGGTGTGTTGGTGTGAGAGATGACGTAGGTGTGGTGGCGCGCCTTCCACATCCTCAGCTCAACAACTACTATGACTAAGGCCAAAAATACTTCATCACACCTTGAACAGTCACACTAAAGATCCTAAACTTCCAGTGAAGGCTAATGTGAGACGTCAGTCTGCCTCGCCTGGACGACTCTCCAAGTAAAGCATAAGTGCCAGCTGGTCCCCGCCCCAAATGCTGGCCACACAGCTGGTAGCACGCCCAGGCTCGCCGGCAGCTGCGGGAAAAATCCCTCACGGCTGGGTAAACACTGACGTCATCACTCATTATTACGTCATCACATTAGTGTTGACGGTGCAACGTGAGGTGGCGCGGTCCTCACGGGTGCTTGTGAGTACTCCTAGTATCGAAAAGTTCACCCAGTGGGACTTAACTCACTCTTTCATACCACAAGCTGTGACAGTTACGAGTGAATATTACACCACATGCTTGTTCAAGGGTTGTACGGCACCTGTTTAGTTGTGTTCATAATTGAAGAACAAAGAACGACGGTAGTGAAGGGTGGATGGAATATTGTATGTTGGGCAGCAGTCTTCTTCACACCCACAGGACGACCCTACTCCCTACCCCTCTCCTCCCCTGCCACTGAGTGTCACTGCTTGGGTCTCTCTCTCACTCGTTACCACACAAAATTAGCCACTAGCTCCACGCCTCTTCACTTTCCCACACTCCTCGGCTTCCTTGAGTCAACTTGAACACCACATTGCAGAGAGAGAGAGAGAGAGAGAGAGAGAGAGAGACGTGTTGTTGGTTGTACTCACATGTGTAGGTTGAGGCCTGCTGAGGTTACCGCCACCTGACAACACCAGTTCCCCCGTCACACTCACTACCTCCTCCATGCTGGTTATTGTTTCCTGCCTCTCTCTCACTCTCTCCTCACCTTGGCTCTCACTCCAACCCCCTCCCCCCCCATCTGTTTCTCCCTCACCTTGGTTCTCTTTATCTCTACCTCTCTTCTTTCACCTTGGCTGTCCAACTCTCTCACACACTTTGTTCTGGACTGTCTCTTTCCCTCACCTTGGCTCTTACGTCACCCTTCCCCCTCTACCCTCCTCCTCCTCCTCCTTCTGTCTACCCCCCTCCTTGATTCTATCTCTCTCTCTCTCTCAGTCATCACACTTCCGGGCTCCCTCTCTCCATTTTTGTCACTGTGTCTCTGCCCGGCCGCCATGCATACCCCCAGCACCTCAAGTGTGTCAGGTGTAGAGTGCTGACAGCTTTGGTTGTCCTTGATGTTTGTCCAAGTCACACCCACATTAAGAGGACTCACCCACAAGTATAGCAGTAAGTTGAGAGCCTTGACTTTATTAGAGAGTAAAGAAGAGAATATTGTACTCAGTTAATTAGTTCACCTGAAGAATCGCCCCACTCCAGGTGATGGTGGTGGAGGAAGGTGTTGGCGTGAGTGGTGGTGGTGGTGGAGGGTGGTGGAGGGTGGTGATGGCGTGAGTGGTGGTGGTGGTGGAGGGAGGTGTTGGTGTGAGTGGTGGTGGTGGTGGAGGGAGGTGTTGGTGTGAGTGGTGGTGGTGGTGGAAGGTGGTGATGGCGTGAGTGGTGGTGGTGGTGGTGGAGGGAGGTGTTGGTGTGAGTGGTGGTGGTGGTGGTGGAGGGAGGTGTTGGTGTGAGTGGTGGTGGTGGTGGAAGGTGGTGATGGCGTGAGTGGTGGTGGTGGTGGAGGGAGGTGTTGGTGTGAGTGGTGGTGGTGGTGGAGGGAGGTGTTGGTGTGAGTGGTGGTGGTGGTGGAAGGTGGTGATGGCGTGAGTGGTGGTGGTGGAGGGAGGTGATGGCGTGAGTGGTGGTGGTGGTGGAAGGTGGTGATGGCGTGAGTGGTGGTGGTGGAGGGGGGTTTTCAACAGACCTCCACCCCCCACGTGTTTTACTTCATTCTTAAGTCTTATTAAGTGTGTGTTTGTCATTTAGTTTGTCCTGTTTTATGCCTCAACAAACCCGACTTTGCTGCCATTTTGTGTTTATACATTCGGTGTCCACTTAACGTTCAGTCACTGTATTGTGTCATGCATGAGTACGACAGTAGAGCAGTGATGGGCCCCCTAGGCTAGTGAGGGGGACCTCATGAGTGGCCCTCCATTATCTCAGTGGGATGCATGAGTGGCCCACCATCTTAGTGGAACGTATGAGTGGCCCTACATTGTCTCAGTGGGACGTATGAGTGGCCCTCCATTACCTCAGTGGGACGTATGAGTGGCCCTCCATTATCTCAATAGAACGTATGAGTGGCCCTCCATTGTCTCAGTGGGGCGCATGAGTGGCCCTCCATTATCTCAGTGGGACGCATGAGTGGCCCTCCATTATCTCAGTGGGACGTATGAGTGGCCCTCCATTATCTCAGTGGGACGTATGAGTGGCCCTCCATTATCTCAGTGGGACGCATGAGTGGCCCTCCATTATCTCAGTGGGACGTATGAGTGGCCCTCCATTATCTCAGTGGGAAACCGAATAACCACGAATACCTTTAACACAGCCAGAGTATCTCATAGCTTCATCTACTGTAATAAAAAGAACACAATGTAAACTAGTAACGGTTCAGTACGTTCTATACACCGCCTCCCTCCTCTATACACCGCCTCCCTCCCATTATACGACACTTGGAGACGAAATTGGGTGGTGAGGGTTGGGGGGGGGTTAAAGTATGTATTGATGATTACCTTACAATTCATCATCGGTAAGTAGAGTGTATGAGTGTGTGGCAGTAGAGTGTATGAGTGTGTGGCAGTAGAGTGTATGAGTGTGTGGCAGTAGAGTGTATGTGTGTGTGGCAGTAGAGTGTATGTGTGTGTGGCAGTAGAGTGTATGAGTGTGTGGCAGTAGAGTGTATGTGTGTGTGGCAGTAGAGTGTATGTGTGTGTGGCAGTAGAGTGTATGAGTGTGTGGCAGTAGAGTGTATGTGTGTGTGGCAGTAGAGTGTATGAGTGTGTGGCAGTAGAGTGTATGTGTGTGTGGCAGTAGAGTGTATGAGTGTGTGGCAGTAGAGTGTATGAGTGTGTGGTAGTAAAGTGTATGAGTGTAGTGGCAGTAGAGTGTATGAGTGTGTGGCAGTAGAGTGTATGTGTGTGTGGCAGTAGAGTGTATGAGTGTGTGGCAGTAGAGTGTATGAGTGTGTGGTAGTAAAGTGTATGAGTGTAGTGGCAGTAGAGTGTATGAGTGCAGTGGTAGAATGTATGAGGGTGGCGGTAGAATGTGTGGCTGGCTGGTTGGCTTGCCACTGCCGGAGCAAGTAGTAAACAGCATAGTGAAGGCAACAGTTGCCAGACACGAGGCGTGAGAGTCAGCTGTTGAAGGGGAGAGGGGCGGGGAGGGGGGGGGGGGCTGGCGGCAATAGCGGACATTCTCAGGCAGATCTTAAGTGTTACACATTTTACTCTTATTATTTTTACATGCTGGATGAAGTCCCTTATTTACTGGGTCACAAATATCTCAACGTTAAATTTAGTCACCATAAGAAAAAAAATGTGCTTAATTTAAGTTTCAAATGTTTGAATAAATAAAATCTGGTTGGTGATATTGATTTATGAAATAGGGAGGAAGTGTCGTTTACCGTGCGTCAATGTCTGAGGGCCGGCAGTAAGTGAAGCAGAGGGAGTGTAGTGTAGTGTAGTGTAGTGTACATTATAACCAAGCGTACTAACAAGTAAATAAGTGAGTTTGGTTTTAGAACATCGCAAGTTGAGTCACTGTAGGATCAACATTATAGCCCACCGATCACACACACACACGCCCCCCCCCCCCCCTGCCTCCTCCTGAGCACAGCATCACACTGCATGTCCTCCGACCCATAAATAAATACTTACGTAAATACTAGAAGTTAACAGGTATTTACGACATGTTGCTATTTTGCGATCACTAAACCTGATAATGACCTCAGGAGCCAGAAGATTCAGGGTCAGGAGGTGTGTTTATCACGACTGTCCCTGTACAACACTTTAATACCTTACGGAAGTTCTGGGAATCTCTTAATAATTTAGATGAACCATTTTGTTTCTGTAATGGTCATGGTGACGCCGTCCTCACCAACACAACACTGGGTGACGCCGTCCTCACCAACACAACACTGGGTGACGCCGTCCTCACCAACACAACACTGGGTGACGCCGTCCTCACCAACACAACACTGGGTGACGCCGTCCTCACCAACACAACACTGGGTGACGCCGTCCTCACCAACACAACACTGGGTGACGCCGTCCTCACCAACACAACACTGGGTGACGCCGTCCTCACCAACACAACACTGAGTGACGCCGTCCTCACCAACACAACACTGGGTGACGCCGTCCTCACCAACACAACACTGAGTGACGCCGTCCTCACCAACACAACACTGAGTGACGCCGTCCTCTCGAACACAACACTGGGTGACGCCGTCCTCACCAACACAACACTGGGTGACGCCGTCCTCACCAACACAACCATGGGTGACGCCGTCCTCACCAACACAACACTGGGTGACGCCGTCCTCACCAACACAACACTGGGTGACGCCGTCCTCACCAACACAACACTGGGTGACGCCGTCCTCACCAACACAACACTGGGTGACGCCGTCCTCACCAACACAACACTGGGTGACGCCGTCCTCACCAACACACATTACACATTTTTCCCATCACCATATATACAGGTGTATATTAACACAACACCAAGAATGTTTATAACTCTCGTCACAGTATTGGCTACAACCACCGCCGCCGAGTCGTAATCTTCGCTCGCTTGATATTATTAACGTCGGGCCGCATGTAAACAACATTTTCGTCAGCTGAGTGTGGATTGATGAGTCTGGTAAAGCCATTCTCCCCCGGCAGATGTAGCCACCCAAGATCTCACCCTAACACACCACCCTCACCACCTCTCACGCCCTCACTACCCTCACGCACTTCCCTCACATCTCACACCATTAACGCCCTCACAACCCTCACACCATTCACGCCCTCACACGCCTCACACCTCTCACGCCCTCACACCATTCACGCCCTCACACGCCTCACACCTCTCACGCCCTCACAACCCTCACCTCCCTCACACCTCTCGCACATTGACGCCTGTCCTCACTCTCACGGTCTCTCAACCCCATAACCCGTCACTGACTGGTGTTCTCTCTCAGTCACACACTCTTCCCCATGTGTACTTAACTCGTTTGCCCCTCACCTCATTCATCTCCCAAGCCTAACCTAACCTAAATAAACTTAGCCTAATTTAACATAACCTAACTCAACCTAATCTAACCTACCGTGACCTAACAACCTAGTCTAACCTAACTTAACCTAATCTAACCTGACCTCGCACCCAGATGCCACTTAGCTTAGTGTGTGTGTGTGTGTGTGTGTGTGTGAGAGAGGGAGGGAGAGAGATCTGTAGCCTTCACTGTAGTACGCTGTTTCCCTCCTACCATGACCACAATAACACTTGGTTGCTATCAAGGGCGCGTATGATAAGACATTCAACATCTTGGCCATTTTCACCACTTAGACCTGATGGTCATGACAGTGAGAGTAGTGTGTGTTTGTGTGTGTGTGTGTGTGTGTGTGTGTGTGTGTAGGTTAAGAGTGCAGTACAAGATTTGCGCCAGACGCTAAGAGTTGCGCCAAGCATTCTGTGAGGCGAGCAATGAGGATGAAAGCGCGTAGCTTAATTAAGCATAATGTAGCTGCAAGCCCTCACTACACCCGTCCAACAAACACACACATACACACACACACTTACGTTGAAAAAACAAACACAATCTTTGCTGTAAAAAGAGAGAAACGGCAGCTGCCACTCTATAAGAGATGTTTTCTCAGTAAAGATGTTTATTATTTCAAGATAAGATGTGTGTGTGTGTGTGTGTGTGGCGACCTGTGGTATAATGGTCAGCATGCTCGCCTCGCAAGCGAGCGGACCCGGGTTCGATTCCTGGGCAGGGTGAAACTATGGGTAAGTTTCTTTACGCCATTTGCCTCCGGGGTAATGGTTAGCCAGTGCAGTTGGCGAGTTGTCCGGTCTTCTCGGACACTGGGTCATGCAACTCGTTAACTTAGGGTGTGATTGTTGTGTTGCGACTGCTTCTACACCTGAAACAAATTCACGCTTTGGTGGCCCTCGGTACACGAGGGGCAACCATTGTGTAGGTCACGGAATTTATTTTTGGTGTTATTACTGTCCTGGACACGAGGGAGAGAGTCTGTCATCTCACATGCGTTAATAAGTTTGTTACTGTAGGTTACGTAAAGTTAGGATGGCTTGCCAGTGATGACCACGAGATAGTCCTGACAGTGAGTGTGGCGCCAACTGACCCAAAAGGTGTTCATATGTAGGTCAAATTCTACCTTTGCTTACCCAACTTACCCTTCCATAACCTAACCTAACCCTGATTTGACCTAACCTACTCTACTCTACTTCTATTGTAACTTACCAGAAGCAAATTTACTCTGTCCTCACCTGACCTAGCCTTCAGGTGTGTGTGTGTGTGTGTGTGTGTGTGTGTGTGTGTAGGCGGGTACCACAGGGGCTTGGCTGGAGGTCATGTACTCAGTGATGTATGCAGCGTCCAGGACTTTACCTTGACTGTGACCCAGGATCCTTTCTTCAGCGCCTCCCCCCCCCCTCTAGTGCTGAGTCATCCACGTCTCTCACTCCTGTTCTTCCCTCCTCCACTTACCTACACGTAATTCTCACTCCCTCTATCACAAGTATTTCTCAGACACGTTCAGAATGTCTCTCACAGCAATTACAACAGTGTGTGTGTGTGGGGGCGGGGGGTCTAATCACTACTACTCTGTGTGTGTGTGGGGGGGGGCGGGGGTCTAATCACTACTACTCTGTGTGTGTGTGGGGGGGGCGGGGGTCTAATCACTACTACTCTGTGTGTGTGGGGGGGCGGGGGGTCTAATCACTACTACTCTGTGTGTGTGTGGGGGGGGGCGGGGGGGTCTAATCACTACTACTCTGTGTGTGTGTGTGGGGGGGCGGGGGGTCTAATCACTATTACTCTGTGTGTGTGTGGGGGGGGGCGGGGGGTCTAATCACTACTACTCTGTGTGTGTGTGGGGGGTCGGGGGGTCTAATCACTACTACTCTGTGCGTGTGTGTGGGGGGGCGGGGGGTCTAATCACTACTACTCTGTGTGTGGGGGGGGCGGGGGTCTAATCACTACTACTCTGTGTGTGTGGGGGGGGGCGGGGGGTCTAATCACTACTACTCTATGTGTGTGGGGGGGGGGGCGGGGGGGTCTAATCACAACTACTCTGTGTGTGTGGGGGGGGGGCGGGGGGTCTAATCACTACTACTCTGTGTGTGTGGGGGGGCGGGGTCTAATCACTACTACTCTGTGTGTGTGGGGGGGCGGGGGTCTAATCACTACTACTCTGTGTGTGTGGGGGGGCGGGGGTCTAATCACTACTACTCTGTGTGTGTGGGGGGGCGGGGGGTCTAATCACTACTACTCTGTGTGTGGGGGGGGGGGGGCGGGGGACTAATGACTACTACTCTGTGTGTGTGTGGGGGGGCGGGGGTCTAATCACTACTACTCTGGGGGTGTGGGGGTGGGGGCGGGGGGTCAAAACACTACTACTCTGTGTGTGTGGGGGGGGCGGGGGTCTAATCACTACTACTCTGTGTGTGTGTGGGGGGGCGGGGGGTCTAATCACTACTACTCTGTGTGTGTGGGGGGGCGGGGTCTAATCACTACTACTCTGTGTGTGTGGGGGGGCGGGGGTCTAATCACTACTACTCTGTGTGTGTGGGGTGGCGGTGGTCTAATCACAACTACTCTGTGAGTGTGTGGGGGGGGGCGGGGGTCTAATCACTACTACTCTGTGTGTGTGGGGGGGCGGGGGTCTAATCACTACTACTCTGTGTGTGTGGGGGGCGGGGGGTCTAATCACTACTACTCTGTGTGTGTGTGGGGGGGCGGGGGTCTAATCACTACTACTCTGTGTGTGGGGGGGGCGGGGGGTCTAATCACTACTACTCTGTGTGTGGGGGGGGGGGCGGGGGTCTAATCACTACTACTCTGTGTGTGTGGGGGGGGGGGGCGGGGGTCTAATCACTACTACTCTGTGTGTGTGGGGGGGGGGGGGGGGGTCTAATCACTACTACTCTGTGTGTGTGGGGGGGCGGGGGTCTAATCACTACTACTCTGTGTGTGTGTGGGGGGGCGGGGGTCTAATCACTACTACTCTGTGTGTGTGTGGGGGGGCGGGGGGTCTAATCACTACTACTCTGTGTGTGTGTGGGGGGGCGGGGGGTCTAATCACTACTACTCTGTGTGTGTGTGGGGGGGCGGGGGTCTAATCACTACTACTCTGTGTGTGTGGGGGGGGCGGGGGTCTAATCACTACTACTCTGTGTGTGTGGGGGGGGGGGCGGGGGGTCTAATCACTACTACTCTGTGTGTAAGCGTTCATGTGTACTGAAAATATACAAATGACACATTTTAACTTCGGGGAGTGGACCATATAAAGGGAATTTCAGCAGTTACAGTACAAAAGTGAGATTGTCAAGGAATGAACACACAAGTTGTTGATGAGTTTTACAGTGGTTGGAATGATGCTGTTCTTATAGCGACCAGTACGTGGGCGCATGAGCTGTGTATTTCGTGTATGTATTGTACACATGTGGCAAAGTGTCGGTGTGAATTTGTTTTATATGGGCGTGTATTAATTTACAAACATACAAATTATACATTGGGCCTTGAAGAAGCAAGTATACACAAGGAGAGTGGGTAGAAAATAGGTCAGGTCGCCATTACCTACGATGATGTGTGGTGGAAGGACGAGAGGCCCCAGAGAACTGCCTACCAATAGTATTTTCTTGTTATATTCTAGGGACGTTAAGGATTAAACACCTTAACCTAACCTGGCCTAATCTGGCCTAACCTGGTGTAATCTAAGTGACAAAAGTATGGGGCGACTGACACAGGTATGGGGGTGACTGTCACAGGTATGGGGCTACTGACACAGGTATGGGGCGACTGACACAGGTATGGGGGTGACTGACACATGTATGGGGCGACTGACACAGGTGTGGGGCGACTGACACAGGTATGGGGGTGACTGTCACAGGTATGGGGCGACTGACACAGGTATGGGGCGACTGACACAGGTATGGGGGTGACTGTCACAGGTATGGGGTGACTGACACATGTATGGGGCGACTGACACAGGTATGGGGTGACTGTCACAGGTATGGGGCGACTGACACAGGTATGGGGTGACTGACACAGGTGGGAGGGTCGCACCTGTCCGCACCTTATACAGAGGTGTGCGGGTCACGCCTCACTCCCCCAAGATCGCTGTGTTGCTGTCATTGTCTCGTGATCATTAAGTGGTGGAGTAATGAGGGAGTGTGGTGGTGAGACAGTGTATTGGTCGTGTGGTGGTGTGGTGTGATGGTGTAGTAGTGTATTGGTGCTGTGGTGTGGTAGTAGAGTAGTAAGGTGTGGTAATGTGGTATACGTGTATTGGTGGTGTGGTGTGGTGGTATCCCTCACCATAGCACAAGGGGTGATGTTGCCCCCCCCCCCTCCTGTCCCCACCAGATGGGGGAGGGTCCAGTTAGTGTGCGGACCACTGCCTCGGTAAAAGTCATGTTGCATCGGTACAAGGCCACGCCCACACCTGTCTGACCCACGCCCACACCTGCCTGACCCACGTCCACACCTGTCTGACCCACACCCACACCTGTCTAACTTACTCCCACATCTGTGTGCCTCAGGCCTCCCCTCTCACACGCCCACACCTGCCTAACTCACGCCCCTCCCTGCCTGACCCACGCCCACACCCTGTCTGACTCATGCCCACACCTGTATGAGCCACGCCACCGCCTCCACTCTCACACTATAGAACTTTGTCTTGCTGTCAATTAGTTCATAAAATCATGTTTCACCCGTCGGCTAAATCTCTCTGTGTGTCTTGGCGAATTTAGAGTCAGTTAATTTTCTGATCTTCACGAGGGAATTAAGAGAGGCAGTCAGTCACACTTCTGATCTTCACGAGGGAATTAAGAGAGGCAGTCAGTCACACTTCTGATCTCCACGAGGGACTTAAGATTGGCAGTCAAGTCAGTCACATTGGGCAAGAGCTGAGAGAGAGAAAACGGTCGCTGGCACGGACTACAGGATGTGTGACTCAACATTGACGTGAACTGGGTATGTGGGTTGGTTATTTTTAAGGCTCTCAACTATTTTGTCTGTCCCATATATACTGTACCTTGGAGAACCTTCCCTCCTCCCTACGTATTACACCAACACACACAAAGATATCACAAAACTCGATGCACATGTCACGATAATACGTAATCCACCTCTTGAGCCGCGTACACCACAAACACGTTATTCTTCGCGACATCTTTTCAGTGTAATTATTTTGTTCATCACTATATAGTAATTATTTTGTTTCATCGCTATATAACGCGAGCATTGAGGGCGACACTTAAAAGAGTATGGGGACAATGACACACACACACACACACACACACACACACATACACACACACACACTGTATTTCCATTTCCACCGTTGCCCTTTCTGTACACTCAATACAGTACACGGTTGAGGAAGTTGCGTTATTTGTGTGTTTACCTGTGTCGTGGCTGTGTTCTCTCTCTTGGCCAGCAGGTAGGTAGCGATGCGCGTATCCCACGAGGTCCTGGCGTGGAGGAGGACGAGTGCTGAAGGAAGGTGGGTGTAGGGAGGCTTGGGAGTAGAGGTGGCGCGGCCTCCCTGGCGGTCGACGGTGGAGTAATGCCTTTATATTTGGTGGAGGGTTGTGCTATTCCCGCGCCCTGACGTACAGCTGACTCAACCCTGCGCTCCTTCCCCACACGCACGCGCTCACACACACACACACACGAACACACTTCACTATTACACACAGACACACCTGCGGCTCCACCTCAAGATGCCGTCTATATACCCAGGACAAGTATTAGTAGCGAGGCGAGGCTGTATTATGGCTGGGTTTTGTACTGTATGTATCTCCTGTGTGGGTAGAAGCCTCATAGTGTCGTAAGAGGCTGCTATGTGTATGTAAAGGAAATGTGTAGGTGTGTGAGTCCCTGAATCATGTGGGTGTGGCCATAGTATATAATATGTTAAATGTGGCCATCGTGTAATATGTTAAGTGGCCAGAATAATACTGTATGTTAAGTGTGACCAGTGTGATATGTTAAGTGTGGCTCTAGTGGAATTTACAGGTATATAAGTGTGATCACAGAAGAATATCATAGTAAGTGTGGCCATAGTAAATTGGATACATTGTTACCAAGATGTACCTTTTTTTTTTTACAAGATGCCCACCCCTTCAAATCACCCTCCCCCCCCTTCACAGTTAATCCCTTTCCCACCCCTCTCCCTCACAGTTCACCCCTCCACTCCCCTCACACGTCACTAACTGGGAACTGTGGTGACGCCTGCAATGACTGGTGAACTGTGATGGAGAGTTCAAGTGACTGGAGACTGTAGTGTGGGTTCATGGTCAAGGGAGAGTGAGGGAGGTAACTGTAGCCTCAACTTCTGGGCGCTTAAAGGAAGGCTATAGGTAGAAGGATAAATCGTGGCGAAATTCACCTCCGGGACTATTATAGGGTATTGGCGAGTAGGGTTAAAACCGAGATAAGGAAAGCAAAGAGGAATAATGAGGTAAGGATAGCAAGGGAGGCAAAGACAAACCCCAAAGGATTCTACCAAATGTACCAAACTAAAACACGAGAAAAGATTGGACCAATACGGTCAGACTCCGGCGAGCTCACTGATAACGACGGAGAAATGAGCAATAATTTGAATAAATATTTTTCAACAGTCTTCACCAGCGAAAATTTAAACATGATACCCGAGGCACCGACTCTATTCAGAGATAGTGAAGAAAACAAATTAAGTGAGATAGTAGTGACTAGTAACGATGTTAGTAAGCAAGTAGACAAACTAAAGCCTAATAAGTCACCTGGTCCCGATGAGATATTTGCCAGAGTATTAAAGGAATGTAAGGAAGAGCTTAGTATGCCCTTAGCAAAGTTGTTTAACATGTCCTTAAAAACAGGTGTAGTACCAGAATCCTGGAGGATAGCGAATGTAATACCGATCTTCAAGAAGGGGGATAGATCACTATCCTCTAACTACCGCCCAATCAGTCTAACATCAATAGTAGGCAAATTACTGGAAGCAATCATTTCAAACTCTATTCGAAATCACCTGGAGAAGCACAGATTGATCAATGATTCCCAGCATGGCTTCACAAGCGGACGTTCTTGCCTAACTAATCTATTAACATTCTTTTCATCAGTTTTCGAATCAGTGGACGAGGGGCACAATTATGATGTGGTATATCTCGACTTTAGCAAAGCCTTCGACAGAGTACCCCACGAAAGACTAATTAGAAAGGTAGAAGCTCATGGCATCAAAGGTGACATCCTTAAATGGATTAGGGCGTGGTTACAGGACAGGAAACAGCGAGTGAGCATTAACGGCACTAAGTCCCATTGGAGCAACGTCACAAGTGGAGTTCCCCAAGGCTCAGTACTTGGACCATTATTGTTTATTATATACATAAACGACATAGATATCGGCATAGACAGCAACATAAGTAAATTTGCTGATGATACTAAAATAGGACGTGTTATCAAATCTGACGAGGACTCGGCAAAACTACAGGAGGATCTAAACAAATTTTTCGAATGGTCTGAAAAATGGCAGATGAAATTCAACATTGACAAATGTAAAGTACTCAGTATAGGGAATGTAAACAGGGAAACCAGATACCAGATGAACAACGATGCCATAGAGAAATCCGACTGCGAGAGAGATTTAGGAGTAATGATAAGTAGGAACCTTAAGCCAAGTAAACAATGTGTTTTTGCTCGTAACAAGGCTAATAAAGTACTTGGGTCCATACAAAGGAGTGTTAGTTACAAGACTAGCGAGGTCATCCTAAAACTGTATCTTGCTCTTGTGAGACCACACCTGGATTACGCAGTCCAGTTCTGGTCACCGTATTACAGAATGGATATAGAATCCTTGGAAAGAATCCAGAGGAGAATGACAAGACTAATCCCGGGTATCAGGAACCTTGAGTATAGAGACAGGTTAAAGCATCTTAATTTGCACTCCCTTGAGAGACGTAGAGCGAGGGGCGACCTGATAGAGGTGTATAAATGGAAGGCAGGGCTAAACAAAGGGGACATTACAAAGGTACTCAAATTATCCAACCAGGAGCGAACTCGCAACAATGGTTTTAAATTGGACAAATTTAGATTTAGGCGTGAAATAGGTAAACACTGGTTTGGAAACAGAGTAGTGGATGAATGGAACAAGTTACCAAATATCATCATTAACTCGAATACGCTGAATTGCTTCAAACATAGGTTGGATGCTCATATGAGCAATAGGGGTTGGGTGTAAACGGGACTGCCCAGTATGGGCCAATAGGCCCGCTGCAGTTTCCTCCATTCTTATGTTCTTATGTTCTTAGTTCAAAATGTTGAGTAGATCGCATCCCCGTATTATTTGCATATTTTCCACATTTTCATTTTCATCGGTTTCCAAAGGACATAAATAAGTTACTTAAGTATTTAACCTCTTGTGAGTTACAGTGAAAATGTGCAAATAACATTTCAAATCAGAGGCAGCAACTTCTCCAGTAACTCCGACTTATTTGATGCGAATTTGACAGGTGTCGCAGATGATAAACAATAAGAATGCCTTTTAATAGCCAAGAACTCTGCTGAAAACAAGGTCATTTATTCCCCAATTTATGTAACGGCATTACAGGTGATTCATCACTTGCAGTAATTTTATGATAATTAAGCAAGAGGAAAGATTTTTTTTGTCTTATAATTTCTGAACTCATCTAAGATCTTGAGGCAATGGAGTCAGTGAAAATTATACAGTAGTGTTTTCATTCCCTCTTTATATGTATACATACATGCATACAAAAATGAAGATTGATATGTTTGAAATAAATGGAAAACGTAAAAAAATATCACTCATGACGTCACATCAACGTCTATGACGTCATGAATAGCTTCTGCATGCAGCCAATAGATGGTGCTATTATTGAGGTTTCTGGCAACTGTACCGTAAACACACATTTCATATATTTCATCAAGAGCTTTCCTATTTTGAGTATCTTTGGTACCTACGACTGACGCTTTTGAGTGACGAGTGCGTTCCCACTATTGATGTTACAATGGTATTGTTGGGTATGGGTGGTTTGCTTCACACTCAGGATGGGATGGAGAAAGGAAACTCACAATGTGCTCTCTGTATACACGTTGTATTGGATGTACAATGCAGCTTGGTGCTGGGAAGTGGCAGCGTGGTTACAAGCGTGATGTAGAGAGAGCTGGTTGGTGAGGGTGCTCAGAGGAGGACAGCTTGTGGGCCGCCATGCTCGCCGGCGGGAGCGAGGGCCGCCAGGCAGCGGCGGAGGAGGTGGTGTTGCTTGCTGCGGCTGTAGCTAGAAGAAGAGAGAGATCACCACGAAGTCAGGTCTTAAATAGCGGAGGTAGGCGTGACTTAGTAGTTGACCTCCGTCATGTAAGGCGGCGCTGGTTGACCTAGACCACGAGGCATACGCTGAGGAATTCGCGGGGTCGGCTACTCAGCGAAAAAACAGCGTTTGTAGGGGAGAAATCCACTATAGTATTACTGAGCTTCAACAACTAGGGTCTTTAATCGCACAACAATGTCAATAATTACACTAGTTCATCAACAATTAAAGATTGTGAGCAACAGAGCTGTCTGGAAACTAAAAATCCTACTTACCCTAGTGGTCTGGCGGACGTAGTACTGTAGTGGATTTCTCCCCTACAAACGCTGTTTGTCGCTGAGTAGCCGACCCCGCGAATTCCTCAGTGTATGCCTCGTGGTCTAGGTCAACCAGCGCCGCCATACATCACGGAGCGGGGGTCAACTACTAAGCCACGCCTACCTCCGCTATTTAAGACCTGACCTCGTGGTGACCTCTCTCTTCTAGCTACAGCCGCAGTAAGCAACACCACCTCCGCTGCTGCCTGGCGGCCCTCGCTCCCGCCGGCGAGTATGGCGACCCACAAGCTGTCTTCCTCTGAGCATCCCATCCTGAGTGTGAACCAAACCACCTGTTTCCCACAGTACCTCTTCCTTCGACTATAATGCTCATTTTACATACCAATTATCACTACTTGTTCTAGATCCTTGAATAACAGAACCAGCATGTTAGGTGTTTAATATTTGTGGAAATTATCAAATTCTTTTAGATGTAACGAAACAAACTCTTTTATTATAAAAACGTTTTATTTCCACAGCTGATGATCTACTAGCTGCATAGCAGATACCAGATTTTCAAACGGTCATATATGAAATTGTTAGATTCCTGTATGTATATTCATTTAAATCAATACTGTATAGGAATGAATAAAACCATTGAACTGTACAGAATACCTTACCAAAAGAGATCTCTCCAGATAGTAAAACAGAAGCTGCACCGTAATATGAAAGGATTGTTCATTCCTCTGTGGATGTAGTACATTATATGAAAGTACAGGTAAGCTGAACCAAAATACGAAAAGTGTACCACATCCAGGTAGAAATTTAATGGATTTTATCACTGATGTACAGTTGCCTGCACTTATACCTACGTGGTACGGTGGCTGCAGTCTGGGTTGTAGGTTTAGATTCCATGTTTTCCAATGGGACGCTAATGTATTATTGCTTAGGGCTGTACTGCATATGTTTCTTTCGCAACAATCTAAATGGGATGGATATACAGTATATCCCTTTATTTACAACACAAACCAAATAGAACATGTATTTCTCTTTTTTTTCTCTGGTTTCACTTAACTTTTCCACACAGCTTGATTGCAGTTGTCAACTATCACAAAGTTTACAGTTTATCTCCCCAGTCGTAGTAGGAAGTGTTAACAAGCTGTATGCTGTCTTAAATTTAAAGAAATTATAGCGTGTGTGTGTGTGTAATTCTTATCAGAACATTCAAACATGTAATGTATTTCGGCCTTATCCACCATGAATTATATATATTTCCAAGACTGAAAGCTGAAACTTAGTCTTTTTATTACTGCTTTCTACTTGTTGTGGATATCATGAAGATTGGGTCTACCTGCCCGCTTGATTTTGATGTTTTCTTAACTTATATTTATCTACCACCTAAATCCCTTATTTATGTTATTTCATGTACTGTATAACATGGTATTGCCTCTTCTTTTATTTAAGGAACACCATTGTTCGTGAATAAATAAATATATAAATGTATATGCAGACAATCATATATATTTATGCAATGGCTGCTAAGAATAAAAAGGTATTTGGCTTATGACAGGAGTCTACGCAAAAGACAAGCTCATTCTCTAGACAACAACACGTTTTCTATGATGACCTTAAATATTTATGGTAAAATTAAATCGAGAGATGGCGCAGCAGTCAGGGCCTGAACGTTAACTGAATTTAGTACAAGTTTCTCTATATATTCCTTCCTTGGTATAACACACCATTGTGACGTCACTAACATTCCATTTGCCTGGGTGAGCCGTGAGGGAAGGACGTATGGTGACTGACTGTAGTAAGTGCTGGAACTCTGGAAAGTTTCAAAAGGAGGCTGGATAGATTCATGGATGATAGAGAGTGGTAGTAACTCTCTACAGGAGCTGCCATGCACAGGCCAACCGGCCTATTGCAGACTCCTTATTTTCTTATGTTCTGTTATGTGGTGATTAAATTTTTTGTTTATATATAAAAAAAAAATTTAATCACCACGTAACACAAGCTTATGTCGCTACTGTCCCCTGTGGTGAGTAAATTGTTGGTATTTTTATTTTCATAATTAAGTTACATGTGATGTTAGAGAGTTGGTTAACCACCGTCATGGCAGTTTGTCAACACTACAAGTAGTTACTGAGAGTTTTATTACGTCATCAAATGGAAATTTAGTGAAGATGTCTTATGAAAAGGTAAGTGCAAAGATAAACTCCACCATTTTATATATTATGCTGCCTTGGTAAAGGTAATAGTGTAGTTTATATTGGTGTTTGTAGTAAGATATAATTCGTTGCCGTCGATGATTTGGTGAATTGACAAAAATTAATATGGTTAATATTCGTTTTTATCCCAAGAGGTATTTCAGGGCTGCATCGCGCCGATGCGGCCGTATCATCTCACGTCCAGAAAATGCCTCAAATTTCATCATATCATATTAAGTTCTTACTGTCTAATATACAGGGGAAGTTAAGGTAAGGTTAGGTAGTTTTGTTTAGTTTGGTTGGTTAGGTCTGTTCTTCTTACCCACAAATGTTAAGTCGCGTTTATTTTAAAAATATTCATTTTTTAACGTATTTACACAAACTACAAGTTTCCACTAAAATATAACAATGAAAATCCAGCCTTTTTATAATTATTTTCAATCAATTTCGCTCACGGGTTAGCCCTATATAATTACCCAGATTTTTTATCATTATCAATAGAATTATATTTTCGTAAAGGTGTAGAAAAGGGTGACCACCATCATTTAGGAAACGTCTCTTGAAAAGGGATTCAGCGAGGTAAACAACAAAAATGGCGCCGGGAGGAGAATTGTGAAGCGGGATAGACTCGATGGAGTAAATAAAAATATCCTAAAAAATTACTTAAAATTAAAATAGAAAGTTGTCGTTTCCTTTAATATACTTAAAATCACCAAAGCAATAAGTACAGCAAATATCAAGAAAATTAACAAACAGCTTCTGGTGGTCACCCTTTTCAACAACTTTACTTTTTTAATAAGGAATCGATGGGTCCAACGAATTACCCAAAAGTATATTAAATCAGGGTAAAATCTTAACGAATATCTGTTATACATACACAAAACATGTCTAATAATATTTTTAGTGTAATTTTGTAAACAGCGAAAAACTTTCAGTATTGGCGAATGCTAAATTCCAAAGAGTTCGTGAACAAGGGAGATAACTCAGATCCATGGTGATGCACTTCGCTAACCTAACCTAACCTAACGAAAATTAAATCCTACGGCTATGTTAAATAACCCAAAGTAACAGAAACATCGGTAATTATATCTCCATTTTGGATAGGTGACTCTTTGGAAGGTAAATTTTTCTTGGAGCACCGTTCACTTGCAGCAAGTTAAAAATATATTTTTCTAGTGTATTTGTGTGTACTGAGACCAAATATGAACTTCCTTTTTGGCGGAAATTAGCCGGGTGTTTTTAGCGATTTTTTTTCGTTTGACGTTTTCCGAGAAAAAAGTGCCTAAGCGACTAACAGATACACAATAAAACACTAGAAAAACAATAAACAAACCTGACCTGACCTGACCTAACTTGACTGACTCTCACCATATGATGGAACCACCTATTTCTTACCTTATTGGCCTGGTTCATGTTCGTCGTTGCATTCTGGGATTCTTACACAACGCCACATATGTTGGTCTTTGTGATATTTATATTCAGTCTTGCTCTTAGTACACTTCACTGAGGTTGGAAGAACACCATGCCATCGAAAAAATGCTATAGTTTTTTTTTTTTTTTTTTTTTTTTTTTTTTTTTTTTTCTCAAAAAACTCGCAATCAGCTCCATATACTTTAAGTGACACCCATCACAGACTTCCATGGTCGGAACTGAACTTGAATTTCAAAATACGAGACCAAAAAGAATACTCGAATTTGATTGGGCCAAAAATACCGCGAATTAAGCCCAAAAACATTTTAATTGGTTTCAAAATAAAAAAGGCTTTTGACTGGCCGCGTGACGTGTACAGCAACGCCTGCGCAGGATGATTTATGAAGGGGACGCAGGAGACACGCAGTGTTGGAGGAGAGGCAGACGATAATGGCGGGATGTTAATGGAAGAAAATAGAAAATATTTTGGAAGAGCTATCTCCGTTATTATACTTTTCCGCCGGTAATGTAATAGATGAAAATTATCTTATAATTAGACGTCTTATTCGAATATGATAATAGATTACTGGTAGGAATGAACGGTGCTACAAGAAAATAATACCCTGTAGTGGAATTCTCCCCTACAAACGCTGTTTGTCGCTGCCCAGCCGACCCACCAATTCCTCAGTGTATGCCTCGTGGTCTAGGTCAACCAGCGCCGCCATACACCATGGAGCGGGGGTCAACTGCTAAGCCACGCCTTCCCCCGCTATTTAAGACCTGACCTCGTGGTGATCACCCTCTTTCTACCTACAGCCGCAGCCAGCTACACCTCCGCCTGCCTGGCGGTCCTCGCTCCTCCGCCTGCCTGGCGGTCCTCGCTCCTCCGCCTGCCTGGCGGTTCTCTCTCCCGCTGGCTAGCATGGCGACCCACAAGCTGTCCTTCTCTGAGCATCCTCACCAACCAGCTCTCTCTACATCACGCTTGTAACCATGCTGCCTTCCCAGCACCAAGCTGCATTGTACATCCAATACAACATGTATATAGAGAGCACATTGTGAGTTTCCTTTCTCCATTCCATCCTGAGTGAACACCAAACAATCCCATACCCCACAACCCTTTGGAATTTAGCGTTTTTCGCTGTTTATATTTCATTATTTTGACTACATTTCAATGAAAACATTATTAGTCAGGTTTTATTGATGTAAAACATATATTCGTTAAGATTTTACCCTGATTTAATATACTTTTGGGTACATTTGGGTAATTCGTTGGACCGGAATCAATTTTCCTCTGGCATTTCCTGGGCAAATGCAGTGTTTGTTAGGTTAGGTTAACTTTGGGTAGGGTAGTAGGTACATGGTAATAGGAGGTTAGTTTGTTTTGGCTGTTCCATAGGTCTACCAGCCTCTGTGTGAAGAAGTATTTCCTCATATTTGTCCTGCACGATAACTTGGTGCATAACATCACAAAAAATGGCTCAGGTTAACATTTTCCATCCCATTCATGACTTTGAATGTCCCTATGAGGTCTACCATATTGTGTCTTGTCTGAAGAGTTGTTAGTCCTTAGGCACTCAGTCTACTTGGATAATCGAGATGATGTAGTTCAGGAATCATCTTAGTCGCTCTGTGTTGCACCATTTATATGAATGTTAAGTCTTTCTGGAGGTAGAGTTTCTGTGCCTAAATACAGTATTTCAGATGGGGACCTACGTGATACTTATAAGGTTGAAGGAGCCTTTTCTTAGCTTTATATTTGAAGGTACGACTTATAATTCTTAAATCTTGGTTAGCTTTTTTCATTGCTGCCCCCACTTGTTGTGCCGCCTTCAGTGATTGGTTTACCACAATGCCTAGATCTTTTCCTTATCAACAGTGTCCATGAAAGTGTTATGAACAGAATAGTTGTGATTAGGGATGTTGTACCCTTCATGCAGAGTCTTACATAATATAATGCCTATGCCAGTCACGCAATCATTTGCACAGCTCAGCAGATCGCTTTCCATGGCCAAAAATATATCCCAACAAAATTGTGCAGTACCTATATATAAGCTCTGATGACAATATTCAGTCAAGTGTAGTTAATCTAAAATCCTACTCGGAAAATATAAAAACAAAATATTTATGATCTTGGCTTCTGACGAAGGAACATTCTGAACCACTGGGCAGGGGTTGATTAGGTCATCATAACTTCTGATTTCATGATTGGTGCTCATTCTTCTAATGTCTTTAAATACACAAAAAATATAAACTTACGTAGATGCAACATTGATAGAAGGTACAGTACTTGAATATCAAATGGGTAGGAAAGCCGCTGATACGTCCTGTCTTATCAATGTTAAAGTCAGCCTCTCCTCCTCGAGTGTAGAAGTTGGTCTCTTCTCTTCAAGAGTTCATGTTGGTCTGAGGCATCATGTGGCAAATCTAGCATCGTTCTAGGCATTGTCACGTGGCTAATATTGGCACAAAATATCTTGGGCCTAAAATGGTTTATCTCCTAAACAACAAATTATAATTATTCATATTTGGTAAACTTATTATTTTAATGTGAAGTAGTTTCTTATGAAATTTGGTAGCAAAACAAATCTTAGTTTCGGGGATAAAATTCTCACATCCTGCCAAAAAATAAGTTTCTTTTCTTACTAGTCATTCAGGTGGTACATTCAAAAGCACTTACTTTGTTAAATCGTCCATATTACTTGGAACTTAAGACTATAATCAGCATAATAATACAGCTACTCCTCGACTTACGAACTACTCGACTTAGAACCACCTGGACATACTACCGCCCCAATCGTACCAATTTTTTTTCAAATTACGCATTTTCAAGTCCCGACGTTAGTGATTGCGTCGTGTACTGACAAAATTTTCGTTTGTAATTCCCTTTAAAATGGCTGGCATGCTTAAAAGTGAGAGTTTTGTGGTGCTGAGAAGAAAAGGAGACCCATTTTAGATTTTCTATGTATTACCGGTATCTCCGCATTTTCGACTTACGACCAACTCGACTTACGACCTGGATTTGGGTCCCTAACCCCATTGTAAGTCGAGGAGTGGCTATATTAATATGTATAAAGAAATATTCACATTTATACAGTATTTACATTTATCACGTCTTTTTCGTGACAGTCGAAGTGAAATGTCGTCGGCTGTGAACTCGCCAACACCCTGTGTTTGCTGGATAAGTTAATTTTGAGAGTAGTTTTGCTGTGATATATATTATACCTTGAGGGTCTTGATGGTGAGTAGTTTTGCTGTGATATATATTATACCTTGAGGGTCTTGATGGTGAGTAGTTTTGCTGTGATATATATTATACCTTGAGGGTCTTGATGGTGAGTAGTTTTGCTGTGATATATATTATACCTTGAGGGTCTTGATGGAGAGTAGTTTTGCTGTGATATATATTATACCTTGAGGGTCTTGATGGTGAGTAGTTTTGCTGTGATATATATTATACCTTGAGGGTCTTGATTGAGAATAGTTTTGCTGTGTGATACAGTTTACGTTTTTACCTTTGAGGGTCTTGACTGTGAGTAGTTTTGCTGTTACACACATATTATACCTCGAGGGTCTTGACGGTGAGTAGTTCTTTTACTTTACTTTTATCCTCTTCGCCACTGATCGGCTTGTTAGCCGCCCGGGCGATCAGTCACGTCTCTGTCACGCACTGTTGGCAAATACTGGGCATGCACCGGCTCCTGAATGTACCTGAACCCGCTCCAGTGTTGGTCAAGTATTGTCTTGAAAGAGCTCACACTCGGTGCCGTCACAACACTCTCTGGTAGAGTGTTCCAATAGTTTACAACCCTCACTCCGAAAAAGTTTGCCCTCACGGTTTTCTGGACTTGTGGCTTCTTCAATCTTGAGCTGTGACCCCTTGTGGGGCGAGGGTCCGCCAGCTCCAAGTAAGGACTCTCAACTGAGTAGTGCCCCCTGAGATGCTTATGCACCTCAACTAGGTCCCCCTTGCCTGTCTGTAGTATAAGCTAGGCAAGTTCAGGCGCTCCAATCTCTCAGGGTAGCTGAGGTGCCGAAGTGCAGGCACCAGTCTGGTAGCCCTCCTTTGAACATTTTCAACCAACTGACAGTCCCTAGCACATCTCGGTGACCAGATGGGGTGACAGTACTCCAGATGGGGAAGCACTTCATTCTGCCGTGTGATATATATTTTTACCTTTGGGGGTCTTAGCTCTGCACTTTTAAAGATCTGTGGAAATTTAACAAACCAACACTTGACTAAATTGTTGTAAATTAGGTTCAGTAGTTTTGGTTGGGTTGGTATATTTTGTCTGTTTTCAAGAACTGCTTGATACCACAGCTATCATCGGGGAAAAGGACAATGATGATGACTTTATCAATTATCAAACACTGTGATGTTTTGACTTCCATTTTCTTCACAGTATCAACTTCATGTGACTCACCAGATAACAGAGAGCAGTAGTGACCCTTGTACTGCTGTCACAATCACAGCTCAGCATCCTGAAGAGAAAGTGATGCTGGGAGACCCACCAAGAACCTTCTTGCACGCTACAGTAGGGTCTTCAGTGGTACTGGCCTTGATTATAAAATGTAAGTATAGTATAATACCTTCCTAAAACAAATTGTTCTTGCTAAAAAGAGATGAAAAATTGAGTACAGTACATAGTTAAAGATATATTCTAACTGCTTTGTTAGATGTGTTATTTTATGGTATTCCCTTTCCTGAATATTAGATCATAAAAATGAAGTGTTTAGCTTATATTAGTTTAATTATGAGTATTTAATACTGTATAAGAATCCTATAGTTTAATTTTAAGTAATTTATGTTATAATTTCACCATTTATCAGCTTGCGGTAATATCTCCGTTAGTCGGAATCCCTCAAACCTGGAACTCCGATAGCCGGATTTTAAATTTTCTTGGAAAATCATTCCCAAAGACAGAGTTTTCCGGAAAATTCTGGCTTTGGGAACGATTTTTCGAGGGGCACATTTTCTGGAAAATTTCAAGAAAATTTTCCCAGTATCCGGAAAATTCCAGGAAAGGGGAAGTTTTTTCTGGGTTTGAGAGATGATGTAATGCACAATTTCTTGAACTCTCAAGAATATTTTTATGTTACTCGGAAAATTCTAGTTATGAGGAATTTTTTTCCGGCTTTGAGAGTCATCTCGTTACCCGGAAATCTCTCATTCCCGAAAGTGTTCTGCATCAATTGTTCTGGCTAATGAAGATATCACTTTACTAGTCATTCACGGAGTTGGTTTGTTCTTTGTTAGTACTGTACTCTGTAGTGACATTGTCCAGTATTTGTACTGGAGGAAATCGGAGTATCCGGAGAAATTCTGCCATGTTTGGTAGTGTCACACTGGATAACACCCTTCCCACATATGTCTGAGATCAGGACTCGAACCCAGGACACAGTAGGTGAGAGAGATGTGTGTAATCACTGTAGGTAAATTGAGTTTTGTTCAGGGGATGAAATAGTAGTCTGAAGCCTTTGATTGAATTGACTTAGTCCCTTGAGTTAAGACATTTATTTACTGAAGGAGTTAAATCATCAGACTCAAGAAAATAAGTTTGCATACTCAAGGGGTAAGGTTATCATACTCAAGGGTTTAAATCATCATACTCAAAGGTTTAAATTATCATACTCAAGATGTAAAGTTATCATACTCATGGGATTAAATCATCATACTCAAAGGGTTAAATCATCATATTGAAAGGATTAAGTTATACTCGAGGGATTAAATCATAATACTTCCAGGGCTGTACTCTAGTGGTCAGCATCATACTGAAGGGTCATACTTGCTTGCTCAGGTGGAAGGGTGGCTGGTTTTGGTGAAGGGCTGGCTGGCTCAGGTGAATGGTTGTCTAGCTGAAGCGAACGTCTGGCAGGTGAAGAACCCCACCAAACAGGTAAAGTACATGTGACAATATGTAATGTCTATATGTAAGGTATTTATGAATATTGTCTAAAAATTTTGTATTCCAGGTTTGTATGGCTGACTGTGGACCCACAAGGAGGTGCTGCCTGGAGGTGAGTGAGGGGAAGGGGGTGTGGGTGGGTGGGGAGGAGGGGGATGGGTGGGAGGGAGGGTACGGGGGGGGGGGGAGGGGTGGGTAGGTGGAAGGGGGTGGGTGTATGGGTGGGAGGAAAGGTGTCTGCATGGAAGTGAGTGTGTGTGTGGATGGGAGGTCCTTCCATCCACTCACCCTTCCTCCCATCCACACACCCTGAGGGTCTTTCTAAATTTTTCAGATTGTGTGGTTGTCTGAGGAGAACGTCTGGCTGGCTCTGGTGAAGGGTTGACTGGCTGAGGCGAACGTCTGGCAGGACAAGAACCCTACCAAACAGGTCAAGTACTTGTGACAATAAGTTATGTCTATATATATATAACGAATTTATAAACAGTCTAAAACTTATTGTATTCCAGGTTTGTATGGCTGACTGTGGACCCACAACAAGGTGCTTCCTGGAGGTGGTAAAAGTAAAACTTATTTTTGTAATGGTAACAGCACCATAGTTAGAAGTAGATACACAGTAGTAACTCCGCCTGTTCAACTGAACATGCCGGTCCCCAGCCCGGATAAAGGAGGAGGGCTACTGCAGTGTTGTACTATCACCACTTCTTAAACTCTTTTTTTTTTAGACCAATTTATAATACAAGGTACAGTAACTCGTATTTTATCAAGAAGACCGTGTTTACTGTATATTTACCAAGACCAGCAATGTAGATTACTTACATATACACTCACTCCCACTTAATGGGACCTTCATGTTTTGAGACCATGTTTAAAATTGCAAGACTAACCATGTAGTGCATAGTATATTAGATTTGGTAGACAGGAAATCTTGACAAAATGAATTGTACAGGTATCTAGTTTATTTTCATTTATTATACACTTCATATGTTTGTTTGCAATAATAGTCCAGGAGTTGGATATAGAAAGAACTTGTTAAATTGCCTTATTGTTGTGTTATACCTGCTCTGTGTAGGTAATTTACAGTTTACTCGGCATTAAGGTAGTCTTGTTATCAATTAAAACTTTAATTATCTAGTATTAGTGTAGGAGGATATCTGAACTTGCAATGGTTGGTAACGTCACACGATAAAATTTTGCTCTTATCTCGAGAGAAGCACATTGCCACTACTATGCACATTTCTTCTCGGCAGATACATTCAGTGATGGAGGTATCACGATTTCACAATCTATAAGTATTTCCCAATTCAACGTCTGTAATGGACTCCACTTAAGGTTAGTTTATTATACTATACCTTAATGATTGTCTATCTTAAGTCAGGTTTTGGTCATACACAAGATTGTGTGATCTAATAATGGAAGTCTTGTACTTTGTGAATAACCAGGTACAGACCACTATAGGTGGGGGTTGTTTCTAAATTTATTCAAGTGACCAAGTCTGTTTAGTATTGTCCATTTACTAGCCTTTTGGCAGGTAGGTGGGGTTGGTGTTTGTTAGGTTTACACTGTTCAACACCCTTCGCACATCTGTCCCAGGCTGGAGTTTGGGCCCCAGGACAGTATTGCAAGATACACATAATATCACCAACACCCACTGTACTTAGGTCAAATATAAAATTATTTAATTTCAAAACGTTAACACTTTAAACATGACCATTGGATTTCAAAGCCTTAAGCTTTTTGTACAACCGAGTTAATTTACAGTGTGTTGTATATAATAGTAAATTTAGAATAATAATTTTAAACGGATTTCTTTTCTAAATTTTAGGCAAAACAGACTTCCATTCAACAATTGGTGTGTAGTGTCCAGATTGTCAACATTCCGTAAGTAAAATCCCTACTGTACTTTCATGTACTATGTATACATTACTTTCCAAATAATAGTATGTAAACAGAATAAAAAACGTATCTTTACGGACATGGCCGATGAATTTCAAAATGAAGATTGACACCTGCTGTCTTTAAGGTTGTCAAACTCCTTTGTCCGAGGTGCCATTGTTTAACAACACCATAAAGATGCATTTTTGATGTACACCTTGTAATTACACTGAAATGAGAGATTACAATGCCATCTGTAGGTAGTCATGTGGACATCTTTTTAGTTTTAATTTCGCATACTCACTAGATCGGCATTAGTTTGCAACAGTTCTACATAAGCTGGCATTTGGATGCCAATTAGTGATAAGTATACATAGGCTATCGTATTGGCATCACATGATCCATATACTTTACTCTTCACCTTCAGGTTTCAAGATCATTATTATTCTACTTTTCCAAAATCGGAGTATAAAAGATGTCAAAGTTATTCAGGGTTTATTTGATAATGAACATATATATTGTATAATGAGAGCCAACATTATATTCCCTTTCTCAATACAAGTGCCAGCCATTACACAATATACCTACTTTTTTTTTTAATCTGTGGCTCGACTCGAGGCTTACTTATACGTTCTTAAATATTACTTTACCGTACTTTTAAATATTTTCTTAATTGTATAAGTAAACTTTTGCTTAAGCTGGTAGTCCTGAAGGTGTGGGATGGTTGAGAACAGTCGCTGTGGTCATCTGGCCATCTTGCTTTCACACCTGGTACATCGATCTTGTACACCAACCACCTGTAATAAGATTTTGAATTTAGATCCTTCTTAATTAACAATGTATCATTACCAATACATAACATTTAGACCCAAAATTTCTTGCATTCTACCTTGTATACTTGCATATATCCACACACTTGAGCACACTCCTATAACAAATTACACGGTGAGCAGCAGTCTTCTCACAGGCATCATCCACAACATTCCTTCACAGTACATGCCATTTTACTCAGATAAATTTTAACATTCACTATTAACCATTGTATGAGCACACCAACACTACCCGAGTGCCCTCCACTGCCCAATGTTCTTTCTTCCCAAACCCTTCTCCCAAAGCAAGTCACTCATTTTCATTCTTACATTGTGGGTTTTAGGATAGCTACACAGGTAACTTAACTGGGGAGGCTGAATTAACATGTGTTACATCTTGCTCAAGGTTGGCTCTGTCACTTCCTCTATGTTGGCCTTCAAGTAAATCATGTCACCTGCAATATTTTTAGAGTTATTTCTGTAAAACGAAGGTTAAACGTACAATATCCTTCTACCACTAGACCTCCTGTACTTTGACTCCAACTGTACACAATTTATCAAAGTTTAATAATTTACAAAAGTAAATTTTAGGTAACAGACTGTCTGTATTCATGATCAGTAAACCCAAGTGGCTTATAAAATAGTATGAATTGAGGTTCTTTAAATATATTAAATACTAAACATGTTTTGTATAATAGCGTAATACTGATTTGGTTCAGTCTAAGTTAGTTATGTTTAATCTAAGTTAGGATGGTTAGGTTAGTAAAGTTAGTCGAAACCCACCCACAACAACTTGCTTTACGTGCTAAATATTCTACTATACTACTGCTAATTTTCTCTAATAACCAGTAGGCATGTAGTCCTGTATATTTATACTGTCACTACAACTAATATTAATTTTACTCTAATATCAGTCTACAGTCAGTCCACAGTCCTCCAACACACAGTCAGCCAAGCCCCACACACACACAAACCCTCCACTGCACAGTGTTGAGTGGTTTATGGGATGACCATAATAGCCAAGACATAAGTAACTTAACTGATGAGGCTGAAGTAACATGCCGCTTGTTAAATCTTGCTCAAGGTTCTGTCACTTCTCCAGTGGCCTTCACGTGCATCAGCTGTCACCTGCAACATGTTTAATGTTATTTATGTAGAATGAATGTTAAACATTCTATATACATTTACCACTAGATCACATGTACTTAAACGATGTCCAACTATACACAAGTTATCACTAATAATTTACACATGTCTCGCTTATATGTAACTTCAAAATTAACTTTCTGAATTCATGATCCGTTAACATGAGTGCCTAGTGAAATACATTGAATTTATGTTTTTCAATAAGTTTTTTATTTAATATATTCTGTATAATAGATAACTTCATACGTATTTCGTTCAGTCTTGGTTGCATTTAATCCAAGATAGGTTAGTAAAGTTAGTTGAACCGAACTACAACTACTTGCTTTACGGGTTACATTTACACTACTACTACTAATTTTCTCCAACCAATAGGCATGTAGTCCTGTATATTTATACATAATGTCACTACAACTAATATAATTTTACTACAGTCAGTCCACACAGTCCTCCAGAGCCCTCCAACACGCACACAGTCCTCCAACACATACACAGTCCTCCACTGCCCAGTGTAGGAGCACAGTGTTGTGTGGTTTATGGGATGACCATAATAGCCAAGATATACAAGTAACTTAACTGATGAGGCTGAAGTAACATGCTGCTTGTTAAATCTTGCTCAAGGTTCTGTCCCTTCTCCATTGGCCTTCAAGTACATCAGCTGTCACCTGCAACATGTTTAAAGTTGTAATTAATGTAGAATAGCCATTAAACTTACAATTTCCATGTACAATTAGGCCACATTTACAGTACTTAAGCTGTCCCTTACTGTACACAAGTTATCAATTAATAATTTACACAAGTCTCAATTTTATTTAAATTAAAAATAAACTCAATTCATGAATAGTTTACAGAAGTGGATAATAAAATACTGTAGTTTAAATTGATGTTCTTAAACATTTTTTATCTAATATATTTACTGTATAATAGATACTTTATTACCGATTTGGTTCAGTTTAGGTTGGTTACGTATACTACAGGGTTACGTACTCTAAGTTAGGCGGGTTAAGTTAGTTGAAACCCACCCAACAACAACTTGCTTTACTCGCTATATTTACTACTATACTACTACTAATTTTCTCCAGTAACTAAGAGGCATGTAGTCCTGTATATTTATAATGTCACTACAACTAATATTAATTTACTCGAAGATCAATCTGTCTACAGTCAGTCCTCTCAGTCAGCCAAGCCCCCCCCCCCCCCCCCCCCACAAACCCCCTCCACTGCCCAGTGTAGGAGCACAGTGTTGAGTGGTTTTTTAGATGACCATAATAGCTAAGATATATAAGTAACTTAACTGATGAGGCTGAAGTAACATGCTGCTTGTTGACTCTTGTTCAAGGTTCTGTCACTTCTTCATTGGCCTTCAAGTACATCAGCTGTCACCTGCAACATGTTTAAAGTTGTAATTAATGTAGAATGAAAATTAAACTTGCATCTTCCATCTACCACGTGTACTTAAACTGCCCCCAACTGTTTACATAAATCATTACCTCCACATTAGTTTACTCAAATTACTTCTCGCCAACACCAATACGGTACTGCTACACTATACTACACATCACTAGACTGCTTCATGCACCATACACAAGGTTTACTACAGCTCTTACTAGACCTTCCCTCCCTCATGCCCCCTTAAGTGTCCCCCTCGACAGCTTGTTTACTTCGTTTGAATGACAAACTTCACCACAACCACCTGCCCACCTAGTGCACAAATCCTTCTCATGGGAACAACCACAGCCACCCCACACCCTCTCACGAAACTTTAAATGACCCCACAAGCCAAACCCACCTACACTCAAAACGTTATATGACACCACAACAAGCCACACCCTCAAAACATTTAACGATACCACAGGAAGCCACACCCACCCACAACTCCACACAGAGTTAAACGACCACCGACAAGGTACACCCACCCACACCCTCACAAAACATTAATGACGCCATAGCAGGCTACACCCATCCACACCTTCATACAAAACGTTAAAATAATACCTCAAGGAATACTGTTGTGTAGTGTCAGAAGCCTCACTTCTCACACTCGTGGTTTGTTATCCTCACAAACTGCACCACACTACACTTTTGACCTCATACTGCACCACACGAATAACAGAGGGTTTTGAACTGTAGTTGGATCTGTAATCATTCTTTTATCTGAAAAAGATACACCAGTGTCATGATCGTGATAACGGCTAACCTGAAAACCTAAAGGATTCATATTACGCTCAAACGTCCACAAAACCTTCTGAGTCCCCCAGTGGAAACGTCCCCCGTTTTCTCTGTTTCCCCGTCTTTGTTTTAAGGGAACTTTGAATATAATCCACGGATTTAGTCACAAACGCTGTATGTTGGGACCTGTTACCATCCAACCCTTTGTAATCAATTTAATTTTGCTTTTGATAGCTGAGTCAGAGCATTGTTAGTGAGGATAATAGTAGGGAATGAAACCGAGTTCATAGTCTCAGTTTCAACGTCAGAGTGTACAGTAAATTAATTCATCGGAATAGCAGTAGGTGGGCTCCCTGGTCTGTTTTGAGTGAGGGCCCCGCCCCCGCGGGCATTTCTACTGTTAGTGAGTGCCCGTCCCTTCGTCCATACAGGTATGCCATTCCACGCTGTGTTGTAATTCGCCCTTCTTTAAGTGATTTGACCCAATTAATAGTTGATTGTGCAAGTGTTACAGTAACGTAGTTGATATGCTCTGAGTGAAGTCATATTTACGTCTTTAACGTCCCCTGAAACGTGATGTTACCGTTAGTGAGTGCCCGTCCCTTCATCCATACAGGTCCCTAACGCAGCCTAGGCCGTGTCTGTAGGGTGGATGTTGTATCCACTATGTCTGGGGAGATGTCCGAGGTCCAGTAGGATCAGTTACCTTCGTGAGACCCGGCCGTCAGACACTTCAGACTACCTATAGCCCCCATAGCTGGCTCGTCTGGCTCTAACGCTCGGCCTGCGAGGTGACCCCGGATCACCAAGCCACACACCACTACCAGCCCCCATCATTGGTGGATGAGTGTCTAACTCAGTAGGGCTATTTTTGTGGTGGAATTAATCCACTGGGATCTTCAGAGTTCGTCGGAAAGTACTCCATAGTTGCTGGACCCCATGGCTGTTGCTGGAGTATCACCCCTGACGACTGAGTGTTGTAGTGGCAGTTGCCCTGGTCTTTATGGTGCTAAGTGACTAAGAGTTGTGTGTTATTGAGTAAGTCCACCCAGTAGGGTTGGAAGTGTTATTGAGTATGTCCACCCAGTAGTGGTGTGAGTATGTTGAGCCTGAGGGCCTAGTACTAGATTTCGTCTGTTGGTACAAATAAATTCTCTCCTAATTTCATATTCATGTTTAAATAAACTTTGTATTTGTATAATTGTGTATTATTTACCTATAGTATTTACCGTTATTTCTCCCCTATTGCTTGATACTATCATTACATCTATCCACGAGCCTCCTATCGTCACGCTACCAATGGTAATAAGTATGAGAGTAAAAGGAATTGTTACTGGCACACAGAGGCCCTCATAACTGGTGGCAGTAGTGGCCCTCGTAAATGGTGGCAGTAGGAGCCCTCATAAATGGTGGCAGTAGGAGCCCTCATAAATGGTGGCAGCTCAGGCCCTCATACCAGCACATTGTAATACGTAGATTGGCTAAGGTTAAATTGATCTTCAGCTGAAATAAGCTGGGGGATGAATCTTCAGGCGAGCCAAACATTTTAACATATTCCAGAGGTTAATTAGATGGTTGCTGCCTTATTTACCAATATATTTTAACTCTTTATATGCAACTAACATTTATTTTTGGAACCCGGTATTTTTTTTTTTTTTTACAAGTAGATAACCAACGAATCTCTAGGTTAGGTTTCGTTGTTAGGTTAATTTTGGTGCTTTTTGGTTGTTGAGCAATGTGCTTTTCCGATGGTAAAATCCAGGTTTGTCCACTTAAAAATTTACCAGGAACCCTTAATGTTACTTTATTTAATATACAGTACTTTATACTGTATTCTGAAACACCTCAACCTCGACTATCTGAAACGTCTCGCCTCTGCCGGCTCCCTACCTCGCCCCGCCTCGGCTAAAACCTGTAATAAATTGTTTCAACTTCCAGAAATTGTAGTTAAAGAGTAAGCAGAGAAATAGCCAGTAAAAAAAATTATATCGTAATTCCGCAAAAAATCGTTATATTTGTCAAACCTACAGTAGTCATTGCGGCGCAGTTTTTAATGGTGAATACAGTGGTCATAATGGACGTTTGGAGAAATGCGTAATTATTGAGTTGTGACCACCAGGCTCGGCCAAAAGTGGGTTGGGGTTCCAAGCAAGCGGGAAAATGTGAAATTATAAAGTAAATACAATAATCTAACCCAATCTGGTCATTGAACTCGCTTACCGGTTAATTATTACATGAATACTGATGTACGGTTTACGCTCGTTACTCGCCACGGGTTTATAGTTAGGGCTCGTTTGTCATGGCTCATTTGGCGGTATATTTGCCTAAAACATTAAGAAATTACTGGTTAGACGTTAGAGAAACGCTTAATATAATACTAAACCATATTAATGTATTTGTTTAAGCTGCAAAGTAGGTACCATAGGCCTTACAGCCCAGTGGATCTTGGGGATAC
Organism: Homarus gammarus; assembly: GCA_958450375.1. NCBI lineage: Eukaryota > Metazoa > Arthropoda > Malacostraca > Decapoda > Nephropidae > Homarus > Homarus gammarus. The sequence continues at coordinate 2,023,542 of CAUDMG010002284.1, read as the reverse complement.
GACCCGTGGAGGCAAGTGAACTGCAACAACCGGCTGGCAAGTTTTTTACTTAAATACCATTTATTACGCCATAATTAAGTATACTAAACACTAGCCAAAAGAATAATCATTTCTATTGGCCATTTTGACTGTAGATAGTCGGGGAAAAACATTACTCGTAGATAATGGAGACTAGAGGTGTGAGGCAGCTCGAGCTTACCTGCCTGTCAGCTGCAGCCAGTGAGTGGTGATGGTCGATGAAGACTGGGACGACAGTGAAGTTCGAAGTTGTTAAGGATTACTGGCCTCTTCGCCATTAGGCTATTTCGGCCGAAGCTGATTAGTTGGACTTCTTTTTTTTCTTGGTTCTTCTTTTACTTTTCATTTTCCATTCTTCTTCTTGTTCTTCGTCTAATTCCTTTTTGGTCTTCTACTATCTGGTCTTCTATTAGGATAATGTTATCAGGTTCTTGGTTGTTCTTATCTTGGTTGTTCTTGTCTTGGTTGTTCTTATCTTGGTTGTTCTTGTCTTGGTTGTTCTTATCTTGGTTGTTCTTGTCTTGGTTGTTTTTGTCTTGGTTGTTCTTGTCTTGATTCTTGACTGCAAGGAGGGCCTCCTTGTAGGTCAATTTTTCTTTAGCCCGCAGCCTGGCCACCCTGCACTCCTCCCTCCACTTGGGACAATGCCGGTCGGAGGAGGAGTGAGGGCCACCACAAGCCGCGCACTTCTTTGCGGCCGCCTGGCAGTCAGCGTCAGTGTGGCCGGGAGTCCCGCAGCTCGAACAGCCCTCCCGAGCATGACACTTTCGCGCCAGATGACCGTACTTCTGGCATTTATAACAGCGAGTGGGTCTTTGCTGGTATGGTTTTACTGGGATTTTCTCCCAACCCAGTAAAACGGAGCTAGGAAGTTGTTTGGGAAGCCAACAAGGGCAGCGTTACTGGTCAGCTTCCGAACAATTGAGAGCTGATCTCCAATCAGCTCAGCAAGTTCATGTTTTTCAAGATACTCAATTTCTGTGTGGGAAATGACTCCCAAAACTAAGTTGTCCTGAAGGCAGGCGTCAAACATGACGTCGACTCCATTGATATTCACACTGGGAGGCAATTTGTGGCCCTGCCCCCATTCCTCGAAGGTGATGCGGACGACCCCTGTCACCCCCGTGAGTCCGATGTGGTCAAAAAAATATTTAATGACAAGAAGATTGAGTTTCTTGCGCGAAGGGTGCTCGACCGGAATCAGTCTAACAACCTTCGCTTGGGCTAAGGTGAACATGGTCACGTGGTACCTCAGGAGGAAGGAGCGGGGAGCCGGGAGAACCTACCTCGCCGAGGTTCAGTTCTCAAGTGACGACAGGGAGTTAGTCGAGACTTTATATATGAAGGTTGAGAGTGACGTCACGAAGCTTCATTAAGTCATTTTGATGCTTCATTGAAGCATTTCAAGCTTCGAACATAAATATACGTTAAAATACATAAAAACGTAAAATTTATGGCCCAGTTTCACTCCCTCCCTCCCTCCGCCTACCACCTCTCCCTCTCTCCCTCCTTCCCTCCACATACCACCTCTCCCTCCCTCCACATACAACCCCTCCCTCCCTCCACATACCACCCCTCCCTCCCTCCCTCCACATACCACCCCTCCCTCCCTACCTCCACATACCACCCCTCCCTCCCTCCCTCCACATACCACCTCTCCCTCCCTCCACATACAACCCCTCCCTCCCTCCACATACCACCCCCTCCCTCCCTCCACATACCACCCCTCCCTCCCTTCCTCCACATACCACCCCTCCCTCCCTCCTTCTTCCTACCACCTCTCCATCCCTCCACATATCACCCCTCCCTCCCTCCCTCCCTCAACAAACTACCCCTCCCTCCCTCCCTCCAAAAACTACCCCTCCCTCCCCCCTCCACATACCACCCCTCCCTCCCTCCACATACCACATCTCCCTCCCTCCAAATACCACATCTCCGTCCCTCCACATAAAACATCTCCCTCCCTCCATATACCACATCTCCCTCCCTCCACATACCACAACTCCCTCCGTCCACATACCACATCTCCCTCATTCCACATACCACCTCTCCCTCCCTCCCTCCACATACCAACTCTCCCTCCCTCCCTCCACATACCACATCTCCCTCCCTCCACATACCACATCTCCCTCCCTCCCTCCACATACCACATCTCCCTCCCTCCACATACCACCTCTCCCTCCCTCCCTCCACATACCAACCCTCCCTCCCTCCCTCCACATACCACATCTCCCTCCCTCCACATACCACATCTCCCTCCCTCCACATACCACCCCTCCCTTCCCTTCACATACCACCTCTCCCTCTCTCACTCCACATACCACCTCTCCCTCCCTCCCTCCACATACCACCCCTCCCTCCCTCCCTCCACATACCACCCCTCCCTCCCTCCCTCCACATACCACCCCTCCCTCCCTCCCTCCACATACCACCTCTCCCTCCCTCCACATGCAACCCCTCCCTCCCTCCACATACCACCCCTCCCTCCCTTCCTCCACATACCACCTCTCCCTCCCTCCCTCCACATACCACCTCTCCCTCCCGCCCTCCACATACCAGCTCTCCCTCCTTCCCTCCACATACCACCCCTCCCTCCCCCCTCCACATACCACCTCTCCCTCCCGCCCTCCACATACCACCTCTCCCTCCCTCCCTCCACATACCACCTCTCCCTCCCTCCCTCCACATACCACCTCTCCCTCCCGCCCTCCACATACCAGCTCTTCCTCCCTCCCTCCACATACCAGCTCTCCCTCCCTCCCTCCACATACCACCTCTCCCTCCCTCCCTCCACATACCACCTCTCCCTCCCGCCCTCCACATACCACCTCTACCTCCCTCCCTCCACATACCACCTCTCCCTCCTTCCCTCCACATACCAGGTCTCCCTCCCTCCCTCCACATACCACCCCTCCCTCCCTCCCTCCACATACCACCCCTCCCTCCCTCCTCCACATAACAACTCTCCCTCCCTCCACATACCACGTCTCTCTCCCTCCCTCCAGATACCACCTCTCTCTCCCTCCCTCCACATACCACCTCTCTCTCCCTCCCTCCACATACCACCTCTCCCTCCCTCCCACCACCTACCACCTCTCCCTCCCTCCCACCACCTACCACCTCTCCCTCCCTCCCACCACCTCCCTTCACATACCACCTCTCCCTCCCTCCCTCCACATACCACCTCTCCCTCCCTCCCTCCACATACCACCTCTCTCTTTCCTCCCTCGACATACCACTTCTCCCACCCTCCACATACCAACTCTCCCTCTCTCCCTTCTCATACCACCCCTCCCTCTTTCTTCCTACCACCTCTCCCTCCCTCCCTCGACATACCACCTCTCCCTCCCTCCCTCGACATACCACCTCCCAATCCCTCCACATAGCACCCCACCCTCCCTCCACAAACCACCCCTCCCTCCCTCCACGTACTACCCCTCCCTCCCTCCCTCCAGATACCACCTCTCTCTCCCTCCCTCCACATACCACCTCTCCCTCCCTCCCTCCACATACCACCTATCCCTCCCTCCCTCCTTCTCTCCACATACCACCTCTCTCTCCCTCCCTCGACATACCACCTCTCCCACCCTCCACATTCCAACTCTCCCTCTCTCCCTTCTCATACCACCCCTCCCTCCTTCTTCCTACCACCTCTCCCTCCCTCCCTCGACATACCACCTCTCCCTCCCTCCCGCGACATACCACCTCCCAATCCCTCCACATAGCACCCCTCCCTCCCTCCACAAACCACCCCTCCCTCCCTCCACTTACCACCCCTCCCTCCCTCCCTCCACATTCCACCTCTCCCTCCCTCCCTCGACATACCACCTCTCCCTCCCTCCCTCGACATACCACCTCCCAATCCCTCCACATAGCACCCCTCCCTCCCTCCACAAACCACCCCTCCCTCCCACCACTTACCACCCCTTTCTCCCTCCCTCCCTCGACATACCACCTCTCCCTCCCTCCCTCGACATACCACCCCCCAATCCCTCCACATAGCACCCCTCCCTCCCTCCACAAACCACCCCTCCCTCCCTCCACTTACCACTCCCCCCTCCCTCCCTCCACATACCAACTCTCCCTCCCTCCACATACCACCTTTCCCTCCCTCCCACCACCTACCACCTCTCCCTCCCTCCCACCACCTCCCTTCACATACCACCTCTCCCTCCCTCCCTCCACATACCACCTCTCCCTCCCTCCCTCCACATACCACCTATCCCTCCCTCCCTCCTTCCCTCCACATACCACCTCTCCCTCCCTCCCTCGACATACCACCTCCCAATCCCTCCACATAGCACCCCTCCCTCCCTCCACAAACCACCCCTCCCTCCCTCCACTTACCACCCCTCCCTCCCTCCCTCCACATACCAACTCTCCCTCCCTCCACATACCACATCTCCCTCCCTCCACATACCACATCTCCCTCCCTCCACATACCACGTCTTCCTCCCTCCACATACCACCCCTCCCTCCTTCTTCCTACCACCTCTACCTCCCTCCCTCCACATACCACATCTCCCTCCCTCCACATACCACATCTCCCTCCCTCCACATACCACGTCTCCCTCCCTCCACATACCACCCCTCCCTCCCTCGTGGAAGCAGATTATCGCCTTTTTGGGAGGTATTAACATGTTTTCCAAAGTAGATTATCATAGAAAACGGGAAATTTGTATCACAGAAAACGTGAAATATTTCTACTTTCTGGGAAAGCTGGTTATCTACTTATCATAAAAAACGGGAAATTTGTATCATGGAAAATGGGAAATATCTACTTTCCGGGAAAGTTGGTTATCTACTTTCCTGAAAAGTAGATTATCTACTTTTCGGGAAAGTAGATTTTCTACTTTTCGTGGAAGTAGTTTATCGACTTTTTGGGAGGTATTAACATGTTTTCCAAAGATTATCCCTCCACAAACCACCTCTCCCTCCCTCCCACCACCTACCACCTCTCCCTCCCTCCCACCACCTACTAAATCTCCCTCCCTCCATCCACATACTACCTCTCCCTCCCTCCCTCCACATACCACCTCTCCCTCCCTCCTTCCACATAACAGCTCTCCCTCCCTCCCTCCACATACCACCCCTCCCTCCCCCTCCACTTACCACCCCTCCCTCCCTCCTCCACATAACAACTCTCCCTCCCTCCACATACCACCTCTCTCTCCCTCCCTCCAGATACCACCTCTCTCACCCTCCCTCCACATACCACCTCTCCCTCCCTCCCTCCACATACCACCTCTCCCTCCCCCCTCCACTTACCACCCCTCCCTCCCCCCTCCACATACCACCCCTCCCACCCCCGTGGAAATAGATTATCGACTTTTTGGGAGGCATTAACATATTTTCCAAAGTAGATTCTCCCTCCACATACCACCTCTCCCTCCCACCCACCACCTACCACCTCTCCCTCCCTCCCACCACCTCCCTTCACATACCACCTCTCCCTCCCTCCCTCCACATACCACCTCTCCCTCCCTCCCTCCCACCCTCCCTCCCTCCACATACCACCTCTCTCTCCCTCCCTCGACATACCACCTCTCCCACCCTCCACATACCAACTCTCCCTCTCTACCTTCTCATACCACCCCTTCCCTCCTTCTTCCTACCACCTCTCCCTCCCTCCCTCGACATACCACCTCTCCCTCCCTCCCTCGACATACCACCTCCCAATCCCTCCACATAGCACCCCACCCTCCCTCCACAAACCACCCCTCCCTCCCTCCACTTACCACCCCTCCCTCCGTCCCTCCAGATACCACCTCTCCCTCCCTCCCTCCACATACCACCTCTGCCTCTGTCCCTCCACATACCACCTCTCTCTCCCTCCCTCCACATACCACCTATCACTCCCTCCCACCACCTACCACCTCTCCCTCCCTCCCACCACCTACCACCTCTCCCTCCCTCCCACCACCTCCCTTCACATACCACCTCTACCTCTCTCCCTCCACATACCACCCTACCCTCCCTCCACATACCACGTCTTCCTCCTTGCACATACCATATCTCCCTCCCTCCACATACCACGTCTTCCTCCCTGCACATACCACATCTCCCTCCCTCCACATACCACATCTCCCTCCCTCCACATACCACGTCTTCCTCACTGCACATACCACATCTCCCTCCCTCCACATACCACCCCTCCCTCCCTCCACATACCACGTCTTCCTCCCTGCACATACCACATCTCCCTCCCTCCACATACCACATCTCCCTCCCTCCACATACCACGTCTTCCTCCCTGCACATACCACATCTCCCTCCCTCCACATACCACCCATACTTCCCTCCACATACCACATCTCCCTCCCTGCACATACCACATCTCCCTCCCTCCACATACCACCCCTCCCTCCCTCATGGAAGCAGATTATCGCCTTTTTGGGAGGTATTAACATGTTTTCTAAAGTAGATTATCATAAAAAACGGGAAATTTGTATCATAGAAAATGGGAAATATCTACTTTCCGGGAAATTTGGTTATCTACTTTCCCGAAAAGTAGATAATCTACTTTTCGGAAAAGTAGATTTTCGACTTTGCGTGGAAGTAGTTTATCGACTTTTTGGGAGGTATTGACATGTTTTCCAAAGATTATCCCTCCACAAACCACCTCTCCCTCCCTCCCACCACCTACCACCTCTCCCTCCCTCCCACCACCTACTACCTCTCCCTCCCTCCCTCCACATACCACTCCTCCCTCCCCCTCCACTTACCACCCCTCCCTCCCTCCAGATAACACATCTCTCTCCCTCCGTCCACATACCACCTCTCCCTCCCTCCCTCCACATACCACCTCTCCCTCCCTCCCTCCCTCCACATACCACCTCTCCCTCCCTCCCTCCACATACCACCTCTCTCTCCCTCCCTCCACATACCACCTCTCCCTCCCTCCCACCACCTACCACCTCTCCCTCCCTCTCACCACATACTACCTCTCCCTCTCTCACTCCACATACCACCTCTCCCTCCCTCCCTCCACATACCACCTCTCCCTCCCTCCCTCCACATACCACCTCTCCCTCCCTCCCACCACCTACCACCTCTCCCTCCCTCTCACCACATACCACCTCTCCCTCCCTCCATCCACATACTACCTCTCCCTCTCTCACTCCACATACCACCTCTCCCTCCCTCCCTCCACCTACCACCTCTCCCTCCCTCTCACCACCTACTACCTCTCCCTCCCTCCATCCACATACTACCTCTCCCTCTCTCACTCCACATACCACCTCTCCCTCCCTCCCTCCACATACCACCTCTCCCTCCCTCCCTCCACATACCACCTCTCCCTCCCTCCCTCCACATACCAGCTCTCCCTCCCTCCCTCCACATACCACCCCTCCCTCCCCCTCCACTTACCACCCCTCCCTCCCTCCTCCACATAACAACTCTCCCTCCCTGCACATACCACCTCTCTCTCCCTCCCTCCAGATAACACCTCTCTCTCCCTCCCTCCACATACCACCTCTCCCTCCCTCCCTCTACATACCACCCCTCCCTCCCACTCCACTTACCACCCCTCCCTCCCTCCTCCACATAACAACTCTCCCTCCCTCCACATACCACCTCTCTCTCCCTCCCTCCAGATACCACCTCTCTCACCCTCCCTCCACATACCACCTCTCTCTCCCTCCCTCCACATACCACCTCTCCCTCCCTCCCACCACCTACCACCTCTCCCTCCCTCCCACCACCTACCACCTCTCCCTCCCTCCCACCGCCTCCCTTCACATACCACCTCTCCCTCCCTCCCTCCACATACCACCTCTCCCTCCCTCCCTCCACATACCACCTCTCCTCCCTCCCTCCACATACCACCTCTCCCTCCCTCCCTTCACATACCACCTCTCCCTCCCTCCCTCCACATACCACCTCTCCCTCCCTCCCTCCACATACCACCTCTCCCTCCCTCCCTCCACATACCACCTCTCCCTCCCTCCCTTCACATACCACCTCTCCCTCCCTCCCTCCCCCTCCTCCACATACCACCTCTCCCTCCCTCCCTCGACATACCACCTCTCCATCCCTCTACATAGCACCCCTCCCTCCCTCCACAAACCACCCCTCCCTCCCTCCCTCCACATACCAACTCTCCCTCCCCTCCACATACCACGTCTCCCTCCCCTTCACATACCACATCTCCCTCTCCCTCTCTCACTCCACATACCACCTCTCCCTCCCTCCCTCCACATACCAGCTATCCCTCCCTCCCTCCACATAGCACCCCTCCCTGCCCCCCTCCACTTACCACCCCTCCCTCCCTCCTCCACATACCAACTCTCCCTCCCTCCACAAATCACCTCTTCCTCCCTTCACATACCACATCTCCCTCCCTCCACATACCACCCCTCCCTCCCTCCACATACCACGTCTTCCTCCATCCACATACCACCCCTCCCTCCCTCCTCCACATACCAACTCTCCCTCCCTCCACAAATCACCTCTTCCCCCCTTCACATACCACATCTCCCTCCCTCCACATACCACATCTCCCTCCCTCCACATACCACATCTCCCTCCCTCCACATACCACCCCTCCCTCCCTCATGGAAGCAGATTATCGCCTTTTTGGGAGGTATTAACATGTTTTCCAAAGTAGATTATCATAGAAAACGGGAAATTTGTATCATGGAAAATGGGAAATATCTACTTTCCGGGAAAGTTGGTCATCTACTTTCCTGAAAAGTAGATTATCTACTTTTTGGGAAAGTAGATTTTCGACTTTTTGTGGAAGTAGATTATCGACTTTTTGGGAGGTATTAACATGTTTTCCAAAGATTATCCCTCCACAAACCACCTCTCCCTCCCTCCCACCACCTACCACCTCTCCCTCCCTCCCACCACCTACTACCTCTCCCTCCCTCCATCCACATACTACCTCTCCCTCCCTCCCTCCACATACCACCTCTCTCTCCCTCCCTCCGCATACCACCCCTCCCTCCCCCTCCACTTACCACCCCTCCCTCCCTCCTCCACATAACAACTCTCCCTCCCTCCACATACCACCTCTCTCTCCCTCCCTCCAGATACCACCTCTCTCACCCTCCCTCCACATACCACCTCTCCCTCCCTCCCCCCACATACCACCCCTCCCTCCCCCTCCACTTACCACCCCTCCCTACCCCCTCCACATACCACCCCTCCCTCCCTCGTGGAAATAGATTACGACTTTTTGGGAGGCATTAACATTTTTTCCAAAGTAGATTCTCCCTCCACATACCACCTCTCCCTCCCTCCCACCACCTACCACCTCTCCCTCCCTCCCTCCACATACCACTTCTCCCTCCCTCCCTCCCTCCCTCCACATACCACCTCTCTCTCCCTCCCTTGACATACCACCTCTTTCCCTCCCTCCACATACCACCTCTCCCTCCCTCCCACCACCTACCACCTCTCCCTCCCTCCCACCACCTCCCTTCACATACCACCTCTCCCTCCCTCCCTCCACATACCACCTCTCCCTCCCTCCCTCCACATACCACCTCTCCCTCCCTCCCTCCCTCCACATACCACCTCTCTCTCCCTCCCTCGACATACCACCTCTCCCTCCCTCCCTCCACATACCACCTCTCCCTCCCTCCCTCCCTCCTTCTTCCTACCACCTCTCCCTCCCTCCCTTGACATACCACCTCTCCCTCCCTCCCTCGACATACCACCTCCCAATCCCTCCACATAGCACCCCACCCTCCCTCCACAAACCACCCCTCCCTCCCTCCCTCCAGATACCACCTCTCCCTCCCTCCCTCCACATACCACCTCTCCCTCCCTCCCTCCACATACCACCTCTCTCTGTCTCCCTCCACATACCACCTCTCCCTCCCTCCCACCACCTACCACCTCTCCCTCCCTCCCACCACCTCCCTTCACATACCACCTCTCCCTCCCTCCCTCCACATACCACCTCTCCCTCCCTCCCTCCACATACCACCTATCCCTCCCTCCCTCCTTCCCTCCACATACCACCTCTCTCTCCCTCCCTCGACATACCACCTCTCCCTCCCTCCACATACCACCTCTTTCCCACCCTCCACATACCACCTCTCCCTCTCTCCACATACCACCTCTCCCTCCCTCCACATACCAACTCTCCCTCCCTCCACATACCACCTCTCCCTCCCACTACCTCCCTTCACATACCACCTCTCCCTCCCTCCCTCCACATACCACCTCTCCCTCCCTCCCTCCACATACCACCTATCCCTCCCTCCCTCCTTCCCTCCACATACCACCTCTCTCTCCCTCCCTCGACATACCACGTCTTTCCCACCCTCTACATACCAACTCTCCCTCTCTCCCTTCTCATACCACCCCTCCCTCCTTCTTCCTACCACCTCTCCATCCCTACCTCGACATACCACCTCTCCCTCCCTCCCTCGACATACCACCTCCCAATCCCTCCACATAGCACCCATCCCTCCCTCCACAAACCACCCCTCCCTCCCTCCACTTACCACCCCTCCCTCCCTCCCTCCACATACCAACTCTCCCTCCCTCCACGTACCACGTCTTCCTCCCTCCACATACCACCCCTCCCTCCTTCTTCCTACCACCTCTCCCTCCCTCTACATACCACATCTCCCTCCCTCCACATACCACGTCTTCCTCCCTCCACATACCACCCCTCCCTCCTTCTTCCTACCACCTCTCCCTCCCTCCCTCCACATACCACATCTCCCTCCCTCCACATACCACATCTCCCTCCCTCCACATACCACGTCTTCCTCCCTCCACATACCACCCCTTCCTCCTTCTTCCTACCACCTCTCCCTCCCTCCCTCCACATACCACATCTCCCTCCCTCCACATACCACCCCTCCCTCCCACCACCTACCACCTCTCCCTCCCTCCCACCACCTACCACCTCTCCCTCCCTCCCTCCACATACCACCTCTCCCTCCCTCCCTCCACATACCACCTCTCCCTCCCTCCCTCCACATACCAGCCATCCCTCCCTCCCTCCACATAGCACCCCTCCCTCCCCCCTCCACTTACCACCCCTCCCTCCCTCCTCCACATACCAACTCTCCCTCCCACCACAAATCACCTCTTCCCCCCTCCACATACCACATCTCCCTCCCTCCACATACCACCCCTCCCTCCCTCCACATATCACGTCTTCCTCCATCCACATACCACATCTCCCTCCCTCCACATACCACCCCTCCCTCCCTCCACATACCACGTCTTCCTCCCTCCACATACCACCCCTCCCTCCTTCTTCCTACCACCTCTCCCTCCCTCCCTCCACATACCACATTTCCCTCCCTCCACATACCACATCCCCCTCCCTCCACTTACCACGTCTTCCTCCCTCCACATACCACCCCTCCCTCCTTCTTCCTACCACCTCTACCTCCCTCCATCCACATACCACATCTCCCTCCCTCCACATACCACCCCTCCCTCCCTCCACATACCACGTCTTCCTCCCTCCACATACCACCCCTCCCTCCTTCTTCCTACCACCTCTCCCTCCCTCCCTCCACATACCACATTTCCCTCCCTCCACATACCACATCCCCCTCCCTCCACTTACCACGTCTTCCTCCCTCCACATACCACCCCTCCCTCCTTCTTCCTACCACCTCTACCTCCCTCCATCCACATACCACATCTCCCTCCCTCCACATACCACATCTCCCTCCTTCCACATACCACGTCTCCCTCCCTCCACATACCACCCCTCCCTCCCCTTCACATACCACGTCTCCTTCCCTCCCTTCACATACCACCTCTCCCTCCCCCCCTCCACATAACACCCCTCCCTCCCCCCTCCACTTACCACCCCTCCCTCCCTCCTCCACATACCAACTCTCCCTCCCTCCACAAATCACCTCTTCCCCCCTCCACATACCACATCTCCATCCCTCCACATACCACCCCTCCCTCCCTCCACATACCAAGTCTTCCTCCATCCACATACCACATCTCCCTCCCTCCACATACCACCCCTCCCTCCCTCCCTCCACATACCACGTCTTCCTCCCTGCAGATACCACATCTCCCTCCCTCCACATACCACCCCTCCCTCCCTCCACATACCACATCTCCCTCCCTGCACATACCACATCTCCCTCCCTCCACATACCACCCCTCCCTCCTTCTTCCTACCACCTCTCCCTCCTTCCCTCCACATACCACATCTCCCTCCCTCCACATACCACCCCTCCCTCCCTCGTGGAAGTAGATTATCGACTTTTTGGGAGGTATTAACATGTTTTCCAAAGTAGATTATCATAAAAAACGGGAAATTTGTATCACAGAAAACGTGAAATATTTCTACTTTCTGGGAAAGTTGGTTATCTACTTATCATAGAAAACGGGAAATTTGTATCATGGAAAATGGGAAATATCTACTTTCCCGGAAAGTTGGTCATCTACTTTCCTGAAAAGTAGATTATCTACTTTTTAGGAAAGTAGATTTTCGACTTTTTGTGGAAGTAGATTATCGACTTTTTGGGAGGTATTAACATGTTTTCCAAAGTAGATTATCATAGAAAACGGGAAATTTGTATCACAGAAAACGTGAAATATTTCTACTTTCTGGGAAAGTTGGTTATCTACTTATCATAGAAAACGGGAAATTTGTATCATGGAAAATGGGAAATATCTACTTTCCCGGAAAGTTGGTCATCTACTTTCCTGAAAAGTATATTATCTACTTTTTGGGAAAGTAGATTTTCGACTTTTTGTGGAAGTAGATTATCGACTTTTTGGGAGGTATTAACATGTTTTCCAAAGTAGATTATCATAGAAAACGGGAAATTTGTATCACAGAAAACGTGAAATATTTCTACTTTCTGGGAAAGTTGGTTATCTACTTATCATAAAAAACGGGAAATTTGTATCATGGAAAATGGGAAATATCTACTTTCCGGGAAAGTTGGCTATCTACTTTCCTGAAAAGTAGATTATCTACTTTTCGGGAAAGCAGATTTTCGACTTTTCGTGGAAGTAGTTTATCGACTTTTTGGGAGGTATTTACATGTTTTCCAAAGATTATCCCTCCACAAACCACCTCTCCCTCCCTCCCACCACCTACCACCTCTCCCTCCCTCCCACCACCTACTACCTCTCCCTCCCTCCATCCACATATTACCTCTCCCTCCCTCCCTCCACATACCACCTCTCCCTCCCTCCCTCCACATACCACCTCTCCCTCCCTCCCTCCACATACCACTTCTCTCTTTCCTCCCTCCACATACCACCTCTCCCTCCCTCCCTCCACATACCAGCTCTCCCTCCCTCCCTCCACATACCACCCCTCCATCCCCCTCCACTTACCACCCCTCCCTCCCTCCTCCACATAACAACTCTCCCTCCCTCCACATACCACCTCTCTCTCCCTCCCTCCAGATACCACCTCGCTCACCCTCCCTCCACATACCACCTCTCCCTCCCTCCCTCCACATACCACCCCTACCTCCCCCTCCACTTACCACCCCTCCTTACCCCCTCCACATACCACCCCTCCCTCCCTCGTGGAAATAGATTATCGACTTTTTGGGAGGCATTAACATATTTTCCAAAGTAGATTCTCCCTCCCTCTCACCACCTACCACCTCTCCCTCCCTCCCTCCACATACCACCTCTCCCTCCCTCCCTCCCTCCCTCCACATACCACCTCTCTCCCTCCCTCGACATACCACCTCTTTCCCTCCCTCCACATACCACCTCTCCCTCCCTCCCACCACCTACCACCTCTCCCTCCCTCCCACCACCTCCCTTCACATACCACCTCTCCCTCCCTCCCTCCACATACCACCTCTCCCTCCCTCCCTCCACATACCACCTCTCTCTGTCTCCCTCCACATACCACCTCTCCCTCCCTCCCACCACCTACCACCTCTCCCTCCCTCCCACCACCTCCCTTCACATACCACCTCTCCCTCCCTCCCTCCACATACCACCTCTCCCTCCCTCCCTCCACATACCACCTATCCCTCCCTCCCTCCTTCCCTCCACATACCACCTCTCTCTCCCTCCCTCGACATACCACCTCTCCCTCCCTCCACATACCACCTCTTTCCCACCCTCCACATACCACCTCTCCCTCTCTCCACATACCACCTCTCCCTCCCTCCACATACCAACTCTCCCTCCCTCCACATACCACCTCTCCCTCCCACTACCTCCCTTCACATACCACCTCTCCCTCCCTCCCTCCACATACCACCTCTCCCTCCCTCCCTCCACATACCACCTATCCCTCCCTCCCTCCTTCCCTCCACATACCACCTCTCTCTCCCTCCCTCGACATACCACCTCTTTCCCACCCTCCACATACCAACTCTCCCTCTCTCCCTTCTCATACCACCCCTCCCTCCTTCTTCCTACCACCTCTCCATCCCTACCTCGACATACCACCTCTCCCTCCCTCCCTCGACATACCACCTCCCAATCCCTCCACATAGCACCCCTCCCTCCCTCCACAAACCACCCCTCCCTCCCTCCACTTACCACCCCTCCCTCCCTCCACTTACCACCCCTCCCTCCCTCCCTCCACATACCAACTCTCCCTCCCTCCACATACCACGTCTTCCTCCCTCCACATACCACCCCTCCCTCCTTCTTCCTACCACCTCTCCCTCCCTCTACATACCACATCTCCCTCCCTCCACATACCACGTCTTCCTCCCTCCACATACCACCCCTCCCTCCTTCTTCCTACCACCTCTCCCTCCCTCCCTCCACATACCACATCACCCTCCCTCCACATACCACATCTCCCTCCCTCCACATGCCACGTCTTCCTCCCTCCACATACCACCCCTTCCTCCTTCTTCCTACCACCTCTCTCTCCCTCCCTCCACATACCACATCTCCCTCCCTCCACATACCACCCCTCCCTCCCACCACCTACCACCTTTCCCTCCCTCCCACCACCTACCACCTCTCCCTCCCTCCCTCCACATACCACCTCTCCCTCCCTCCCTCCACATACCACCTCTCCCTCCCTCCCTCCACATACCAGCTATCCCTCCCTCCCTCCACATAGCACCCCTCCCTCCCCCCTCCACTTACCACCCCTCCCTCCCTCCTCCACATACCAACTCTCCCTCCCACCACAAATCACCTCTTCCCCCCTCCACATACCACATCTCCCTCCCTCCACATACCACCCCTCCCTCCCTCCACATATCACGTCTTCCTCCATCCACATACCACATCTCCCTCCCTCCACATACCACCCCTCCCTCCCTCCACATACCACGTCTTCCTCCCTCCACATACCACCCCTCCCTCCTTCTTCCTACCACCTCTCCCTCCCTCCCTCCACATACCACATTTCCCTCCCTCCACATACCACATCTCCCTCCCTCCACTTACCACGTCTTCCTCCCTCCACATACCACCCCTCCCTCCTTCTTCCTACCACCTCTACCTCCCTCCATCCACATACCACATCTCCCTCCCTCCACATACCACATCTCCCTCCTTCCACATACCACGTCTCCCTCCCTCCACATACCACCCCTCCCTCCCCTTCACATACCACGTCTCCTTCCCTCCCTTCACATACCACCTCTCCCTCCCCCCCTCCACATAACACCCCTCCCTCCCCCCTCCACTTACCACCCCTCCCTCCCTCCTCCACATACCAACTCTCCCTCCCTCCACAAATCACCTCTTCCCCCCTCCACATACCACATCTCCATCCCTCCACATACCACCCCTCCCTCCCTCCACATACCAAGTCTTCCTCCATCCACATACCACATCTCCCTCCCTCCACATACCACCCCTCCCTCCCTCCACATACCACGTCTTCCTCCCTGCACATACCACATCTCCCTCCCTCCACATGCCACCCCTCCCTCCCTCCACATACCACATCTCCCTCCCTGCACATACCACATCTCCCTCCCTCCACATACCACCCCTCCCTCCTTCTTCCTACCACCTCTCCCTCCTTCCCTCCACATACCACATCTCCCTCCCTCCACATACCACCCCTCCCTCCCTCGTGGAAGTAGATTATCGACTTTTTGGGAGGTATTAACATGTTTTCCAAAGTAGATTATCATAAAAAACGGGAAATTTGTATCACAGAAAACGTGAAATATTTCTACTTTCTGGGAAAGTTGGTTATCTACTTATCATAGAAAACGGGAAATTTGTATCATGGAAAATGGGAAATATCTACTTTCCCGGAAAGTTGGTCATCTACTTTCCTGAAAAGTAGATTATCTACTTTTTAGGAAAGTAGATTTTCGACTTTTTGTGGAAGTAGATTATCGACTTTTTGGGAGGTATTAACATGTTTTCCAAAGTAGATTATCATAGAAAACGGGAAATTTGTATCACAGAAAACGTGAAATATTTCTACTTTCTGGGAAAGTTGGTTATCTACTTATCATAGAAAACGGGAAATTTGTATCATGGAAAATGGGAAATATCTACTTTCCCGGAAAGTTGGTCATCTACTTTCCTGAAAAGTAGATTATCTACTTTTTGGGAAAGTAGATTTTCGACTTTTTGTGGAAGTAGATTATCGACTTTTTGGGAGGTATTAACATGTTTTCCAAAGTAGATTATCATAGAAAACGGGAAATTTGTATCACAGAAAACGTGAAATATTTCTACTTTCTGGGAAAGTTGGTTATCTACTTATCATAAAAAACGGGAAATTTGTATCATGGAAAATGGGAAATATCTACTTTCCGGGAAAGTTGGCTATCTACTTTCCTGAAAAGTAGATTATCTACTTTTCGGGAAAGCAGATTTTCGACTTTTCGTGGAAGTAGTTTATCGACTTTTTGGGAGGTATTTACATGTTTTCCAAAGATTATCCCTCCACAAACCACCTCTCCCTCCCTCCCACCACCTACCACCTCTCCCTCCCTCCCACCACCTACTACCTCTCCCTCCCTCCATCCACATATTACCTCTCCCTCCCTCCCTCCACATACCACCTCTCCCTCCCTCCCTCCACATACCACCTCTCCCTCCCTCCCTCCACATACCACTTCTCTCTTTCCTCCCTCCACATACCACCTCTCCCTCCCTCCCTCCACATACCACCTCTCCCTCCCTCCCTCCACATACCACCTCTCCCTCCCTCCCTCAACATACACCCTCTCTCTCCCTCCCTCGACATACCACCTCTTTCCCTCCCTCCACATACCACCTCTCCCTCCCTCCACATACCACCTCTTTCCCACCCTCCACATACCACCTCTCTCTCCCTCCCTCGACATACCACCTCTTTCTCTCCCTCCACATACCACCTCTCCCTCCCTCCACATACCACCTCTCCCTCCCTCCACGTACCACCTCTCTCTCCCTCCCTCGACATACCACCTCTCCCTCCCTCCACATACCACCTCTCTCTCCCTCCCTCGACATACCACCTTTCCCACCCTCCACATACCAACTCTCCCTCTCTCCCTTCTCATACCACCCCTCCCTCCTTCTTCCTACCACCTCTCCCTCCCTCCCTCGACATACCACCTCTCCCTCCCTCCCTCGACCTACCACCTCCCAATCCCTCCACATAGCACCCCACCCTGCCTCCACAAACCACCCCTCCCTTCCTCCACTTACCACCCCTCCCTCCCTCCCACCCTCCCTCCACATACCAACTCTCCCTCCCTCCACATACCACCTCTCCCTCCCTCCACATACCACCTCTCTTTCCCACCCTCCACATACCAACTCTCCCTCTCTCCCTTCTCATACCACCCCTCCCTCCTTCTTCCTACCACCTCTCCCTCCCTCCCTCGACATACCACCTCTCCCTCCCTCCCTCGACATCCCACCTCCCAATCCCTCCACATAGCACCCCTCCCTCCCTCCACAAACCTCCCCTCCCTCCCTCCACTTACCACCCCTCCCTCCCTCCCTCCCTCCACATACCAACTCTCCCTCCCTCCACATACCACATCTCCCTCCCTCCACATACCACATCTCCCTCCCTCCACATACCACGTCTTCCTCCCTCCACATACCACGTCTTCCTCCCTCCACATACCACCCCTCCCTCCCTCCACATATCACGTCTTCCTCCCTCCACATACCACGTCTTCCTCCCTCCACATACCACATCTCCCTCCCTCCACATACCACCCCTCCCTCCCTCGTGGAAGCAGATTATCGCCTTTTTGGGAGGTATTAACATGTTTTCCAAAGTAGATTATCATAAAAAACGGGAAATTTGCGTCATAAATAATATTAATATAACCTAAAATGTCGATAATCTACTTCCACAAAAAGTAGATAATCTACTTTTCAGGAAAGTAGATAACCAACTTTCCCGGAAAGTAGAAATATTTCACGTTTTCTGTGATACAAATTTCCCGTTTTCTATGATAAGTAGATAACCAACTTTCCCAGAAAGTAGAAATATTTCACGTTTTCTGTGATACAAATTTCCCGTTTTCTATGATATTCTACTTTGGAAAACATGTTAATACCTCCCAAAAAGTCGATAATCTACTTCCACGAAAAGTCGAAAATCTACTTTCCCGAAAAGTAGATAATCTACTTTTCAGGAAAGTAGATAACCAACTTTCCCGGAAAGTAGATATTTCCCATTTTCCATGATACAAATTTCCCGTTTTCTATGATAAGTAGATAACCAACTTTCCCAGAAAGTAGAAATATTTCACGTTTTCTGTGATACAAATTTCCCGTTTTTTATGATAATCTACTTTGGAAAACATGTTAATACCTCCCAAAAAGGCGATAATCTGCTTCCACGAGGGAGGGAGGGGTGGTATGTGGAGGGAGGGAGATGTGGTATGTGCAGGGAGGAAGGCGTGGTATGTGGAGGGAGGGAGGGGTGGTATGTGGAGGGGGAAGAGGTGATTTGTGGAGGGAGGGAGGGAGGGAGGGGCGGTATATAGAGGGATGGAGAGGTGGTAAGTAGAGGGAGGGAGGGAGAGGTGGTAGGAAGGAGGGAGGGGCGGTATGTGGAGGGAGGGAGGGAGAGTTGGTATGTGGAGGAAGGGAGAGGTGGTATGTCGAGGGAGGTTGAGAGAGGTGGTATGTGGAGGGAGGGAGGGAGAGGTGGTATGTGGATGGAGGGAGGGAGGGAGGGAGAGGTGGTATGTGGAGGGAGGGAGGGAAGGAAGAGGTAGGTGGTTTGAGGGAGGGAGAGGTGGTAGGTGGTGGGATGGAAGGGTGGTATGTGGAGGGAGGGAGGGGTGGTATGTGGAGGGAGGAAGGGGTGGTATGTGGAGGGAGGAAGAGGTGATTTGTGGAGGGAGGGGTGGTATGTGGAGGGAGGGAGAGGTGGTATGTGGAGGGAGAGAGGGAGGGAGAGGTGGAATGTGGAGGAAGAGGCGGTACGTGTTGGGAGGGAAGGAGAGGTGGTATGTGGAGGGAGGGAGGGAGAGGTGGTATGTCCTTTGCTGGACAGGCTCACTAGTCTGTAATTATTCGTGAATTGCATGTGATATACTGTATTCCAAATAAATTAAATAAATTCATAAAAATATATTGTATGTACTGTACATTATTACTAAAGCAAGTTTAGGTGAATTAAACAATCTGATATTTATAGTAAATTTATTGACCAGTCACTCAGATCTAGAATAAGCCCACCAGCTGATAACTATTTACATGGAACTGGAATAAAAAACCCATATATACTGTACTGTAACTAAAATCTGAGGAGCAAAGAATATCTGTATGTGATGTGTGCAACTGAACTATTTCTTAAAGCCAAGGTTGGGTAACAGTTTATCTAGTAAATACAGATACAGTAACCAATTTCTGTTGGTTCTTATGATCATCTTCATATGCAGTATAGTTTAAGATAATCATATACTGTACTGTATAAGAATTTATTGCATTAAGAATGAGACTAATGCTCATATATTTAGTCAAATATTTTTGGGAAATTGGAAGTTGCTGCTCAAGGCACTTAAAGCAAATTTATGTCATATGGAAATATACAGCAAGACTCATCTACTTAATTTTTTATTATTAAATGATTAATAATGTATGTAACATAAAGGATGAGGGATTTAATGAAGGGTAACTTAAATGGCAAGTGTAATTTTGTAAATTGCATTATTTATAGCAATCCATGTCACAAAGTTTCCCTAATCACATACAGTATTTACAATAATTCTACAGTAATACTGTCCAAACATGAAGGAGGCCTCCACATGCTGTATGTCATATTTTCTTTATACTGTACTGTACCACATGAGCATACAAGCTTGTGGTTTAATACTATTGGTTATGGTAAAAAACAACAAAAAACACATGGTTTGATAATATTGATTATGGTAAAAAACAAAACAAACAAAAAACACATGGTTTGATACTATTGATTACGGTAAAAAAATATATATACCATACACATACAATACAGTATATAATGTATTGTACTGTATCTTCAAATGTTGCATACCGGGGTAGTTTATTTTTTTAACCTTTTAAATCAATTTCTTCACAGACTATCCCATATAATGTGATGCAGGTACTGTAAGCTTGTAAAAGTAACTTCTGTTTTTAATGTCGTTTTAAGTACTGTACAGTATACTGCATTGAATTGAATCATGTTTAATATCTCATGGACTTGAAGTTGCTCGTTTCGTTTTTACATGTTGTAGGCATTTAGTTTTGTTATTGACATTATTCAGACATCTTTGATAAATTGAAATATATAGACGATCACCAGTACCAGACATTTGTGAACAAGGAAGGATTTGAGTATGAAATCCTACGTTATGATTTAAGGGGAATAGAAACAAGTGACCTGTGAGAACACTGCCATTAAATGCCCACTGTCTCCCGTAGTTTAATTTCAGGTTCACACACTCCAGGTAAACAAGGTCTCTGATGCATAAATCCATGTGAACTTGGAAGAAAACGAAAGTTCTAAAAATGAACAGACCAACTGCCTGAATGGCTAGTAAGCTGATAAGTGGTAGAAATGATAACTTGAAGCAAAGCCTTGGGAACCTTGATGTTCCTACACCACTTCGAGAAATAAATGCACCATCACCTGATTTAAAACTAACCTATACCCCCTAAAGGTCTAAGAGAATGATATATCCTTCAAAGAAACAGAAAAAATCTTTCAAAACAGTATGGATATAATGTTCTCTCACCTATTTTCTGACACAAGAGCTGAAAAGTGAGAGAAGAGAGGCTTTGGACCAAGTTCAAACAGAATAGGAAATTTTAAAAACATACCATAAATGATACTACAGATCTCACAGACCAAATCTGACATGACTCCTGACATTTAAGAGAACTGTTTGCTTACAGGAAGATTCATGAAGAAGATGTACAGTACTGTACATTAATCACTTTAAAATAAACTAATGGGTGATTGGGATACAGTATTCAATGGATAAATAATCAACTCTGGCTAACATTACAGGGGTAATATAAATACAAACTTTACCCCTTCCTCAAGAAAGTACAGTAAGTCTGTATTACAGTACTGTACAAGGAGCTGAGTACATCTTCTGTATTAACCAGTAAGATACAGTAATTATATGCCATTGAAAACTGAAAGCTTTTGTAAAATTATATGTAGTTTGTGAGAAGGTAAGCAGCAATTTATTTGAATAACACTTGGCTAAGTTATACTATACTATATACATTCCCAATCCCCATATTTCATTAAGTCTTCCATGTATCTGATAGAAACTGTTGGTAAGTAACTGGATTCTTATTGGACTCTGAGACAAACATTAGTTCATAGATTCTGATGGTCTGGATTTTTTTCCTCACTATCAGGCTGTGTCCACCTGGACCTGGATAGCATAGCCTACCATTGATCTACCTGTCTACAGTATAATGTGGTCTCTCTAAAGGGCATAGAGCACTGTCACTAGCAAACTTGAAAGAAAACATAACACAGTAAAGGACTGCACAAATACTCCTGAAGTTGTACTTTAGAAATATAGTAAAATCCAATTTATAATTAGGTAATGCTCTGGATTGTCTGTTGATTGATGCAGTTACCAGTTCTTAAAGTTGTGAGTTGTTACAATGGTGAGTGGGGAACTTAGTTGGTTTAGAAATTGTGTTCGGTAATGGAAGCTCCAACATGGTTTTATCAAGGTAATAAATCCACACATCATGAGCTTATTAAACAGATTTCCTGATCAAATATTATTCGTACATATGAAGTTGTAAATTGCAATGGAATCATGAGAAAATATTACCCAAAGAATCATAGAATAATTACTTAAATTTTACCAATTTACACCTGGTAATATAACATAAAGTTCATGCCAGTTACATCACAGATTGCACAGTACTGTATGTGATATAGTACGAGTATTAAAGAAAAAATCATAAAAGTTTTTTTTGAGAGATTAATATTACTATACAAGTGATATGTCCATTAGCCAGAACAATTGGTGCAGAACACTTGCAGGAATGAGAGATTTCCGGGTAACGAGACAACTCTCTCAAAGCCGGAAAATAAATTCCTCATCCCCAGAATTTTCTGGGTAATGGAAAAATGTAATCGTAAGTTCCAGAAATTGCCCAGTATATCATCTCTTGAACCCTGAAAAAAAATCCCTCATCCCCGGAATTTTTCGGGTAGTGGAAAATTTTTCTCGAAATTTACAGAAAATGCACCTGATTTTCATCTCTCAAGCCTGGAAAAAATTCCCCCATCCCTGGAATTTTCCAGGTACGTATTGGGGAATTTTCTCAGAATTTTCCAGAAAATCATTTCCAAAGCTGAAATTTTCCGGAAAATTTCGGCTTTGGGAACAATTTTCCGAGAAAATTTCAATTCCGGCTATAAAAGAGTTCCGGGTTTAAGGGATTCCGGCTAACGGAGATATTACTCTTGACAGTTCAATTATTGTGACTCCCCATAACTATTTATTGTACAGGTATTAGTAGAAGAGGTTTTTACTGTTGTGTTACACCTGTAAAAAGATATACTATTGTAACACGAGCACATAAAGGTAAACTATAATATGCTGCAGACATAAGTACAGTAATATAGTACTGTATAAACTTTCTTCACACTGCAATAATTATTTCAATGTTTCCCCTGTTATCCTAAACAGGGATTTTAGTCAAACCGATTCTAGTGATATGCTGTACAGTACTGTATTTATATTGAATGCCATTAATTTTACTCACTAGGTTGTTTCCCCACAAAAATCACTTCACCAGTGACAGAGTTGGAAAATTATGTGTTTTAAATTAAGATGATAGAGGAAGAGTTGAAAAATTTATTGTACAGTACAGTACAGTATATGGATTGTGGATTTTGCAAGAAGTGTGATTTTGAGAATACTGTATCAGCTATTGATTTTTTTTTCATTTATAATGTATTCATAAACATGCCAAGAGACTTAGATTACTGTACAGTACATGGTATTGCTTCATTTTGTAAATACTGTATGATTATGAAAAAATTTACTGTTTTTCAAATGCAGTACAGTGTAACATGTATTGCTTGATGTTTAAGATATACTGTACTTGTACAGAACTGTACTGTACTTAGTATACTCATACTTATTGACTGCTTGTTATCTTACTAGCTGGTTGGCACATACCAAGCAAACATAGACTCTTGATTGTGTCTGAACATGTGATAGTGTTTGACAATCTTGGGCATGAAAGAGTTCAGCTTTGGTGCTGTCACAGTATCTCTCTGGTAGACGGTGCCATGATGGTACTCTCACTCTAAAATAGTTCTGACAGCGTAATGCTGTGACCTCTAATGGAATGGCCCCAAAAATGTTTCATGGAATTAAATAAATTTTTTTTTAAATTATAAAATTTTCTTGTTGTCAAAATCTACTTTTCTTTTCTGACTCACAACCAAACCTTACATTTTACTTTCACCTGTACCTCAACATTAATTCCATAATAAGTTATCTTTTACGTATTTCACTTACCAGTGCCTTGAGCATAAACCAGTGACTTAAGGCAGGAGATGAATGCTGTTTCCCCTGGGCAACTACACCCCTTACTGTGCAGGACAATACACCTCTTCCTCTTTCTCGTCTTCACTGAGAATGTAGCCAGCATGGGATTAGGATGTTAAGGTAAAAACACTTAATTTTGTACATACATTGAAAGTTAAATTTTTCTTAGTCTTTTTCTTACGCATTGATGAACTATTTTTGAAAGCAGGCAGTGAAAGAAAGACGTTTGGGAAGCAGCATTGTGTGTGGATGGTGGGGTCCAGACAAAACCCCCCTGGGTTAGGTGAGGATAGGTTTGTTCAAGGGGGTTGTCTTACACTCATGGATGATTGAAGGGTAACATTTTGAACTAATTTACCAACTCCCTTCACCAAAACAGCGTAATAAATAATGAATCTGTCTACCAGTATTTAGTTATCTTTTTCAGTTTTGAATTTTATTGTACAATTGATGCTATACATTGTAACAGTTTTAATACTGTACAATTATTAGGGGGATAAATTCCAGTAAGGGATGGTGTCATTGGTTCTTAGACTTGACCCTTTATTGCACAATGGATTTGCAACTACAGTATTCAAGTTTGAGAACTATAACCTCATGTAAAAATGAGGGTATAATGGATTATCCAATTGTAGTTATTCTGCTTCTGCTTTCTTTTTATGTTGAGGGTGGAGGAGTTTGGAAGGAGGATATTGGTGGGAACACAGCCACATATCATATTTGGATTACATTGTCTGTGGGAGCTAAGAGTAGTGCAGCTTAGGTTATTTGCATAATACTCTTCATCTATGATCCTGTCAGCTGAAGATGATCCACCATGATATTGTCTTATGCACTGCAGAAAATTGACACCATGACCTGCCAATATAAGGTATTGCCTTTAACTTTTTTGGTGTCAAAAATCTTTCGTGTTTCCACTACTGTACTTACTTTGTTCCTTTGATTCAGGATTAAAAATGGTGTAACTTAGCTTCATCCTGGGCCATAATGTGACTAAAGAAAGCATTGTGATCTCTGAAGTTATGGAAATTCAATGTGTGAAGTTTGCAGTCTGGTCATCTTCCTGGGATGTGAAATTTTGGAGACACCTCAGGCTTCTAAATATTAATGTTGTTTTCAAGTATGACTCAACCATTACCAATATGTTAATAAGGAATAGCCCAAGTTTGAATGTAAATGGAAGTGTTTATTGTATTCCATGTAGCAAATGTAATTGTAATTATGTAGGTCAGACATGAAAAACTCTGCAGCTCAGAATCAAACAACATAAGTATAACATCAAAACTGCATCTGAGAGCAGTGCCTTGTTCGTTCATGTAAGGAATAATAATCACCCCATTGCTTGGAAAAAAGCTTAGAAGTATTCAAGTCATCTTGTGTCACAGAAAGACTTCTGGTTGAAGCTAGTTTGATTAAGGAATTAAAATCAATAAACCTTAGTGATGGTCAGTTCAAAACTGATAATATGTTACATAAATTTATTTGTCAGTGGCCCAAGGTTAAAAATGCTTTGAAAACCTTTGATCTAGATGTAGGATAGTTATTTTGTGGGTCCTTTTTTCTGACCTGACCTGGTTAGTCACGTCACCACCCTTCTCTTAAGCTCCTCTACGTGTGTGTTGGTGTGTGGATTAGTGGATGTCATCATTATGACCTGACCTCCTGTTTTTAAGGTCACCCTGTATATTTAAGCCTCTCTCTCTGTCCATGTAATCCAGTTGCCTTTGAAGATGTCTTGAATAAAGACGAAAGCTAAGGTACTCCGTTGTTTCCATTCTCCCGTGTGATTTTATCAAGATTTATCTTATCCACGTTTTCATTGTGGATTTACATGATATATATATACGTATATATATATGATTTTTTTTTTCAGACTAGAATTACATTTATTTTTTCTATCACCTGGCATGAACTCTCTAAACTCTGAATTTCTGTCAAATTTGTCCTTCATATTACTCTGAGCTTTCTCTAATTTAGACCTAGCCAATTCTAATGCTTTCTTAATTCTGTCTTTAAAGTGCATAACATAGGTTAACTAGGATTTCTGAGGTTTATCATCTAACCATGAATCTTCCAATACCTTCAAAGGTCCTCTAACTTCATGGCCGAACACTAATTCATAGGGAGAAAACCCAAGGGATTCTTGCTTGCTGCTCCAAATAGCATATAACACAAAGTGAACACCTTCATCCCAGTCAAAACTGATTTCATTACAGTACTTTGTTAACATCTTTTTGAGAGTTTGATGGAACCTTTCGAAAGCTCCTTGGGACTCCGGATGATAAGTGATGGCCAGGTACTGGTGCACTCCCAACTCTCCCATCACTTGTTTGAACACATTAGAAGTGAAAGGCTGAATTTGACCAGGGATCCCGTACTGAGTAAAAAATTTTGTCAATGATTTGTGTGATTAACTTGGACGTGACGCGTCTTAGTGGAATCTTCAGGGCAGCGAGTGGTTGTACACACGATGGTCAACAAGTACAGCACTGATTTCCACTGTGGGTTTTTGGTAAAGGTCCCATGGTGTTAATTATCACCTAGTGGAATGGTTCTTGAGACACAGGAATTGGTATTAGGGGAGCTGGTTTAATGAACTGATTTGGTTTTCCTGTGAGGATGGTTAGTAATCTCACCAAGTTTCACAGCTTTATCCATGTATGGCAACAAACTTGTATCACTTATTTGAGCTTCTTTTAACACTTCTGCAGGTATGAAAATATTACTTAATGCTTCTGAATCGTCAGCATTTACTTCTTGACCACCATAAAGATTATTAAGACCTAAGTCATTTGAGTCATCATTTAAATCAATGATAGATAGCATTTGCATTAGCATCATTTGAATCAGAAATAGGATTAGAAACAGCATGGTCAGATGCAGCATCATGAGCACTCATACTCCTTGTCACTGAGCATGCTGGGAACAAGTTAGGATATTGTTTCTCTAACTGCTCAGTAGTACATCCAGAGAAGGTGTAGGACTGACAATAGGATCAGGTACTACTCTGTCTTCTGCAATGTCATTCCCTAAAAGAAATATAATGCCCTCTACTGGCAAAGACTCCTGAACTCCAACAGTAACATGATCAGAAACTAAATCTGTTTTGAGGTAAAGTTTAACCAGAGGAACAGTTGTACAACCACTAGCACCCTGAAGGAAAACACTGTGCCCAGTAAACTAATCCTCTAAAGCTGGAACAGCACTTTTAACAATGAGGCTGTGTGAAGCACCTGTGTCTCTTAATACATGAATAAGATAGCTAGTAGAATTGTCATTTACTGAAACTGAACCTTTAAATAAAAATGGCTTATCTTATCAGAAGTAGTCTGAACACAAGGTTCAAGATCACTAGAATTACTGCTAGAACTTGAACTTCAACCTGTATCTCTGAATGTTCCTTTTCTCTTTAAGATGCGGCACTCCTTGATGGTGTGACCGTACCTTTTGCAGTAAGTGTAAAACTTAATTGGATCCAATGGTTTACCTGGCTCAAATGCCCTACCAGGTGGATCATTGAATGACTGAGACAGAGGAGAAGTTAGGTGGTTGGGAGGCACCAAACACCATTACCTTACCGCTGTTCTGGCCATGAAATTGAGGAACTTGGGTAGCCTTTTTGTACACATCTGGACCTCTCTGCTTCGATCTGAAATGGTATTCATTGTGAGATAAACGGTAGTTCTCGCCGAGGCTGGCTGCTTTGTTTATATCAATTACCACTCTCCTGAATATACAATATAATATGTAAAGAACTTGTCTGAGAACTTCTTCAAGCAGTATCAGTTGTCCTAACGCTTCAAAAGTGGTGACATTGCTAGCTCTGAGCTATCTTGAAAATAAACTTTCCTTAGCTCTTAACAAACTGTTTGGCAATTTTCTCAAATAACAGGAAAAAATTCTCAGGGTCATTCTCATCAAAACTAGGTACTAATTTAACATGTTTTGGAGCATCAAAAGTAGTGGCATGTGAAGTGTTTACACTGTAAATTTGATTATTTCTAAGAAAATCCCTTTCCTTTTCCTCACTTTCCAGCTGTTTTATAGCCAATTCATGTGCTCTCTGAGCTTTCCTATCATTTATTTCTAGAATTTTAAGTTTCACCAATTCACAAGAACCTTCTTCACACAAATTTAAAACACTAAGTGGTAACAACTCAGCACTAACCATATAAGCAAGCACATTCTTTTTAATCTCTGCTTTAGTTGCACCTGCTCTGTACTCCACTTTATAGAATTTAGCAAGAGCTATCCAATCATCTTTCTTCATGTTTACATCAATCAATTGTTCGATCCTTGGGTTATTGGTAAATTCATTAACATTAAACTCCATGGTTACACTTTAAACAAGTGAATCAACGGGCGTATCAACTGTTGGACCAAATAGTTTGAAAATCTGGGACAGGCCCCCAATATTTGTAACGTGTCAAAGGAGCAAGGCTCGTAAAAAAGAAAAAGTTAATGTATTTAAAGAGAATTAAAATACGGTTAACCCTCACTTTACGCGGTCAATGTAACCCACAGGGTACCGCGGAAAGCGAGAAATGCATAAAGTGAATAACATAACATATGGGATTAATTGAAATGGAGTCCAGGCCGATCCCCAAACTCCACTTTTTGACGACACAAAACTATGTTGTAGTAAAAATAACATCCTAATTTTATGATGGTACATGCACACAATTAATACTTAAGAGAAATAGAGAAATACAGTCGCCAAGTTAATGTCCATTCAAATAATGGACACGACTCCCTCCCCCTCTTCTCACACTACACTGCTGGCTCTTCCCTCTGAGAAATTTTGGGGGGAAAACCAGGTATAGTAATAAATAATACCTCAAACTAAAGTTAGGATAATATAATTGACATTGCTGGATTCCTTGTAAGACCAGGAATGCTTTGAATATAAATGTCATATATTTTTCACAAAAGATAACATATTTACTCAGATTAAACATTATATCTAAAATTTGTATGTCTAATGCAAAATCTATGATGTTTATATTCAAAATGATCATCAAATTGTAAGAATTCCAGCAATGTAAATTATATTCTGGCCGGGTAATTTGTATGAATTTTACGAGCTAAAATAAAAATCTTCAGTTAATAAAAAAAAAATATTCTTCACACGGTAACAGATGGTCGGTCGCCAGTCCCTCCCTCCCTCTCCCTCCCCCCCACCCCCCACCAACGTCCCTACTAGATAAATGTGTGGGAATACCAGACTGTTTACCTTTTTAGTAATAAATAATAAATCAGACTAAAGTTAGGATAATATAATTGACATTGCTGGATTCCTTGTAAGACCAGGAATATTTTGAATATAAATATCATATATTTTGCACAAAAGATAACATATTTACTCAAGAGTAAACATTATATCTAAAATTTGTATGTCTAATGCAAAATCTATGATGTTTATATTCAAAATGATCATCAAATTGTAAGAATTCCAGCAATGTAAATTATATTCTGGCTGGATAACTTGTATGAATTTTATGAGCTAAATTAAAAAAATTATACTTCACCCGTGTAAAGGGGTACACCCACCGCGGAATGTGAGCATCCTGGGTTCTGGCAGGGCACCGCGTAAACGTGGAAACGCGGAATGTGGGACCGCGTAAAGTGAGGGTTGACTGTATATGGTTCTTTAATTTGTATCGAGAAGAGCTCCAACTACGGTGTAATGTATGGATTGAATGCAGCCCCTTTTAATAACTGAATACTTGATGATTGGAGTAAAAAAACTTAAATAAAATGTATAATAATATTTACAAACATTTACCCCTAATAACAATGAAATAAAGCTAATCAAATAGACATACTGTACTAGGTTACTTTAAGGTTGTCACGTAACAATAACTTTAATTGGGGAACCTTTCAGTGGATGAAATACTTGCACTATGGTTATCAGTTCATTAACAAAAAATGATATGGCATCTGCCATCAGTGTGTCAAGAATCAAATGGTTCTTTCATCAAATGCTGGTTTGTTCTACACCTTTAAATTCATTATCCAATTGATAATTCTATTGTTGAATAATATACAGTACAGTAGTTAAAATATGAAAAATATTAAGTACATATACAGTGATACACATAAAATTTACTATATTTCAACCCAGGATTACAGCAACAGTCCTTGATATATAACTCGGTTAGTGTACTTGCCAAACGTATTGAGGGATGATGGTGAAAAGTTGAGGAAGGCTCTGTGTGTTTTGTTTGCATGATGTATGTTCCCTCCTTCCGGCCTCCTTCCACCTTTTCAGATGTTCCTTGAGCAGGTTATACATCACATTCATTGTAACTATTTGGCTCGAAGTGTCAGAAATTTATGTACTTTTTATGCATCTACAGTCTCTCCTCGACTTACGACTTGGTTCCATCCCGACGACCAAGTCGTAAGTCAATTTGGTCATAAGTAAAAAGTACATAAATTTCTGACACTTCAAGCCAAATAGTTACAATGAATGTGATGTATCAATGGGTATCTAACGCAAGTCAAAAACCCATTTGGATTACAATGTTTACCTTTTACTGTATAACTACATATAAATTAGAAAAATATGTTACAGTAGTTATGTTAATATTGTGCCAAGACATATAAATAGTGGGTATAACAAATGATAATAAAGGAAATGCTTGTTGAAATTTGAGTGCAACGATTGAGTGGATACAATGCTGCTGTCTGTTCTAAGTGTCACTGGTTCAACCTTGGATGACTCGTGGTCCACCAAGCTGTAAATATTTACCTAACCTTACAGTTGGGGAAGTGAAGGTGGTGGTGTGTAGCGATTACACTCATGTCTCCTGGCAACGTACAGGCTCTCCTCGGGTTATGTAACACTTGGCTTCATAAATTTAACTTTACATATAAGTCCAATTGAAAATAATAAAAATTTAGGATACATAAATTTTTTATGTTACGTATAGGCTAACCCGGGTACTACCAGTGGTCATGTAGCATTGTGGGGCAGTGTTGATGACCTGGATGACCCTACAGAGGAATTTGGTTATTTTCTCTTCCTCTCCCACTTCCATGATATTGTAACATTGCCATCCCTTCAAATTAGTAAGTTATCACTAGGAATTAAGGTAATGTGCTAGTACAGTATTGTAAATGTACAATTTATCATATATTATCTATTGATACATTAGTATAGTTTATTTCAGTTCAGTGCATACAAAATTATAATGTACTGTACTGTACAGTACTGTAGTAATATACTGTACGTATTAAGGTTGCATTACCTTACATTCAGTAGGCAGACTACCAGTGGTGGGCAAAGCTAAACGAAAAGTTAGCTTCGCTAACCGCTAATCTGCTAACTAAAAAGTTAACTTCGCTACCGCTAAACAGCTAAAAAAATTAGCGGAAGCTAACGCTAACCATTAACTTTTATTACATGAATTTAGCTTCGGTTTGTTTGTTTGTTTTGGGCTCTAAAACCCTTAAAAACAGACCTAGAGAGCTGAAATTTTCATATGTTGTCTTGTAGCTTAGACATAAAGCTTTTCAAAAAGGTATAGCATGCCAAGATCAGATGATGATCAAGGTGTACACAAATAATTAAATGAACAAATGAAATTAAACATTAGTTTACATTCAAGTTTCAACATACCAGGTACACTTTATAATCTTTATTTACTGTACGAAAAGACAAAAACTATAGTATTGTATAGCATAGGTAGCAAATAGCATCATGCCAAGATCAGATGATGATCAACTTATCAAGGTGTACACTGTACACAATTTCACAAATAAATAATTTGCATTCTCATACAACCTATCAGCCTTATTCATTATTCATGTAAATATGCAATACCAACCACATACACATTATACCAGTGCATTTTTATATAACTTATTGTTGGTCTTAGTAATGGAAATAAACAGAATGCTCTAAACTTCAAAAAAAGTAAGTTTTTAGAAAATTTTGTTTGGCACACACCTTGGATGACATCCTGGTTATTAACTTATGCAGTACTTAGCATAACCAAATATATTGACACAAAAAAATACTAAATAAATTAACAAATAAATGAGAAATGAAATTATACGTCGACAAATCATATCTTGTCACATTTACACGTACTAACACGCAGTCAGCCAAGCGTGCCTGACTGGCTGTTGGAGACACGCATCGCGGCGTCACACGCTTACAACAGACAGGAATAAACATGTATAAATTTTGTTAGCGGACTTTAAGTTAGCGGAACTAAATTTAGCGGAAGCTAATTGGTCGGTTAATGGTTTCCAAAGTTAGCGAAAACGCTAATCCGCTAACGAGAAAGTTAGCTTCACTAATTAGCGGTTAGCGTAACTGTGCCCACCACTGTAGACTACCCATTTAAGCGTAACTGAGTAAAATTCTATTTACATAAAATTCAAATTACTGTACATGATTGTTCCAGAATCGTACTTCTTAAATTGTACATATAAGAATACTGTATTCACTGTATTCACACTGCCCTTAATAGTCATTCCTATGGGGCCCACAATCCCTGTTTTTTGTTGAAATTATTGCTAACAATCAGTTGATACCCATTTAGAAGTTAAGTGTAGTCTGGGGAATTAATATTGTGATCATTATCATTTGGCTTGGGTTGGATGGATCACAATTATGGAGGGATTTTCAAAGCTTCAAGCTTTGCAGCTTCTAATCTCACAGTCTACTTCAAATTTGTTTTGATTCAACCTGCATTAGGAAGTTGACTACTGTCAATTATTTTCTTTTGGCCTGTACCATGAAATAATAGTTATGTACAGCTGGGTTTTTCTTTTGAATGAAACATCTAGCATAATATTTTTTACAATATAACGGTCTTCTTCCACTTTGTGAAGGATGTAACAATGAGGCTGTAAGGATCATTCTAGAGTAATATGAAAAGTGAAACATTGTGAAAGTGATAGGTAATAGTATAACATTCTTGGTATTCCTTCTAGTGTCATAATCATGTGATTATTGGCTGGGCACTAAGTTTTTATTTTGAATGTAACATTTACAAGGTAAAAAAACAAAAAAAAACATGTTATAAGATACAACAGATCAAATAATTTAAACAAAATACTATTAAGATCTTCAGTTTCTAAGCCTTAAATATTGCCAATTGATATGTAACCTTAAAAAATTACTGTTAATCCATAAAAAATCCCTGAAATTTATCAGCTTCCACTGCTGATGAAGTTTTCATTACCTCTACTGGACAATGGAGTTGTTTATTTAACCAATTGTTACACTACATATTGGAATTGTGCTAAAAATTAATGTTTATCTTAAACCTACTTAACTTACATGAATTTCCTTTCAATTTCGTTTTAAAAGTTGAAAATTAGAAACAAATTTTCTTAGACAATATATGATTTTTCCCCTTGCTTCCCTCTTGCGATTGATTACAATGTTGATAGGGTGAGCAGAGATGTCACTCAGTAATGCCAAGGCTTTGGAAAAGTTATTGTTTCTCACAAGTTGTGGACACCCTGCTGACAGTGGAATGTGATTTTATTGATATTGTATGAGCACTTTAAACTGAATTTGCAAAACTTTCATTACAATACAATCCAACATATGCAAAATAGCAATATATATATATATATATATATATATATATATATATATATATATATATATATATATATATATATATATACATATATATATAAATTTGTTCTACAATGAAATTTTCATTAATGAGAGCATGAAATAGTATTAAAATCAAGTTCTGGAGTTGCCTGTTATGGGTCACATGATCACACTTGTGTGAACATATTCCATACACTATCAAAATTACTGTACAATGGGAAATGGTGTATCAGATACACACTGACTTACTGGAAGCATGTACAGTAGTAATATTTTATTTGCATTAACATGAAGCTAACCCATGTTGCCTTTCCAACATAAGTCACATTTATTCAGACAGTCCTCTCATTATCATTCTCCCTTCCTTCATTCTTTAATTCTGCTTTTGTCTTTTCCCCAACTTCCAAAAATACCAAGTCCATGAATATAATTATCTGCAATATTTTTACTTCTAAATTCCTCTTTTCCACATTTTCTACCTTCTCCCTTTAAATGTATAAAAATCCACTTTCCACCTCCTATCTCTTAGCCATCATCCATCTTCATAAATGCATATTGTGTGGATAACACCACTGTTTCCACAAATCTTTACTGTACCTACAAACTTTGTTTCATTCCTATTTTTCTTGACAACAGCAGTTTCATAAAACTGTTTCCCCTATTCAAGTAAAGTATTGTAAAGCTTATTTAAAAAAAAATGATGTATCAGACTCTATAGGTGCTTTCCAACTCTACTTATTGACACAACTACAGCACCACTTTTTTTTTACTTGTACAGTATTCTAATCTCACTTTTTTATCTAAAGATTTGCAACCCACAGCAAATTATAGGGTGGAAATTGGCATTGATTATAATACAGAATTTATAAATGTAATGTGACAGTTTCTACCCTACATTAAAATGCATGGAAAATATCCTGTGTGAATGTCAATAACTTCAGTTGGGAAAAAATGCCCCACTAAGGCACAGATCAATTATCCAAAGTAGAGCGTAATTACATAGTGATACAGTACTGTACTGAGTTAGGTTCAAACCAGTTGTCTAATTGCAGTATATTACAATTACATGAGGCATCTTATAGTTTTTTCAATTTAACAATTTTGTACACAGAGCAAATGGAAATGGCAGGTCACAATGGTACAAACAAGAATTGAAGGACTGGAGTATGAAATCCCATTTTATGGCTGAGGGAGTGAGTGACATAGAAGATCTACTACCACAAAAACCCTGTGTCAGAACCTGCTTTTTTTCCAGGGGGCATAACATGATTAGTGGCAAGATACATTACCCAAACTGCCAGTGTTTGTGCTGTAAGGAGCTCCTCTCCCAGTGAGCAAGGTTTCTACCAAAAATATATTTGATGGGAACGTAAGCTTTGCATACACTTGACATGGCTTGGTTTGTATAATCAATGTAAGAACTATGCTTACTTGTGAAGTGTAGCATTTAAGATTTCACTTGCAGAACAATATGGTTGCTAACTGACAGATTCATTGCTTGAGGAAAATACCATTTACCTGAGTTATTTAAATGCCTAAAGTGCTCTACAGACTGCGTGGCCTGAACTGAAAATTGAGAAATAGTGTGAAAATATACAGTAAACTGCAATTATAACACTCACTCTTTGTTCACAGGAGAAATTGGTGTTGGTTCAGAGTAGCAGTACACTGACAGGTAAGATGTGGACTTCTTTTTATGGCTAAATAGGTCTGGAATACTGTACCTGAGTTTTGAAACATTGATCTAGACTCTTGCTGGTCTCTGAGACAACCACCGAACAGGTGGTTGTCTCAGAAACCCTGATATGATTGGGTGAGGATCTGCTTGCAGAGTAAACATTATCAGCCTGGGTAATGCATCCTGCCACAAAACACATCACACCCTTGTTCTGCTAGGAGGTGTTTAGCGATGATATATCTCACATGTGACTCAGGAAGGACCTAAATGCCATTAAAAGATACCACTCATAGCTACTTCTGTTCAGGTACATAAAATTTAGAGATGCCAAGTTGTGGTTTTCACATAGCAAATATTTTCCTTGTTTAGTGGTAAGAACTTAATCAAATTTTCAAAGAATATTTACACTCTGTTTTCACATTTCTTAATTATTAAGAAAAAATAATAATAATAAAGACTGTGCCTGAATACTATTCGGTGTATCACAGCACTACATACATTTTATGAACATAATTTGAATATGTAAAAAAATTATCTGTCAATGAGTATTATTAAAAAGTTAAGGAAAATGTATAGATGATTATATTATTTTTTACTAAAACTTATTAAGAAATATAAAAAATTATGTCATAATAGTTAAGGTGAATACATGAAGCCTTGATATCAATTTATAGATATATGGAATGTGCAAAAGCTTACTTTTTTCCATTATAAAAATCCACCAATCATCAAAATTTGGTCCTAAAACAAATTATTACCTTATGGGTGAGGTATATTAATTGTGCTATAAAATCAAATGTTCTGTCTATTAAATAACTATGAATAATCATACCTTTATCACAAAAAGTAATTATTTACAAAGAGTACATGACATAAAAGTTCATTATCTGCTCAACATTTACTGATGGATCCTACAGGTATGTAAGAGGCACCACCAGGGACATGCTATTGTACAAATACATCATCCATAATATTAAGAAGTAAACAAAATACTACAGTGTATTTATCATAATTTTCTTAATTATATGATTGCTTTTATAAGGATCATACTCAACTGTGAACCCTAATGTACAATTACAATTTTAAAAATTTATGCAAGGAGGACAGCCTAAGAATAAAGAAAGCTCATTGAATGGAACTTAAATTCCTGAAAACTAGGGCTTCAGTGAGTCTGACATTTTTTAAAGTATTTAATATCAAGTTACTGTACCTGCAATTTTATATGTAACTGGCCACTTGATAACTTGTTCAGCTTTGTTTTATTTAAAATCTGTGTCAATGGTTTTGAGATACTGTATATATAATTTTGTAGTTACCTTCAAGCTTCTGTTGAAGAAAGGATTAGTGGTAGAGTTGACAGCACAAATCAGCTTTCTTATGCCTATATTTGATAGACCAGTTGATTTCTGATAAGCTATTACAGATCCCATGTGTTGGATTTGATGATATTCTAAAATCAACTTACCATTCAAAAGTTAACACAAAAAGGTTT
The DNA here is from genome assembly GCA_958450375.1 of Homarus gammarus. Lineage (NCBI taxonomy): Eukaryota > Metazoa > Arthropoda > Malacostraca > Decapoda > Nephropidae > Homarus > Homarus gammarus. The sequence continues at coordinate 1,986,883 of CAUDMG010002284.1, read as the reverse complement.
GTTAGTGCTCTCAACAGTGTTGTTAATCTATCTTCTGTTATGTCATATTTTCATGATGAGGTTTACTAAAGATGGATGGTAACTAAAAGAGTACAGAATTTCTAATTTGAAAACAATCACAAGAACATCAGAGAAAAGAACAAAGCTGAGAAAGTTGTCTAAATACTGATATAGACATCACTGGCTTCTAACTTTGAGGAGCACAGGTTTCAGAATTATATGCCCTATTCATACATTAACTTTCATGAAATTTTGCTAAATTTCTCAGGCTATGAATGCTATACAAAACAGGCGGGCATGATATTGTTATACAATTCATTGTGTTTGGGCCATAAACATTCATCAAATGTTTATCTTATCAAAACTGGCCAGAAAGTAAGAAAACATGACCATCATGGCACATCACCATATGTAAATTAACATTTTCCAGCTATTTATCTACCGTATATACTTGAATATAGTTCAAGTTTTGTTGATAAAACTTTTGGCAAAAAGTAGGGGGTCGAGCTATAAACGCATAGCATTTGAGGGGTTAAAATTCATGAATTTCTGCGGGTCATTTACGGTGAACAATTGCTACCCGGGACACGGGAGGTGTTAAGGTTATTTGTCAAATCATAATTTCAGGTAGATATACACTTATACAGTATGTAACTTTCTTCATTTTTTTAAATTCGGATACATGCACACACAATCCTACGTACATAGTGTGAAAAAAGTAAGAGAAATAATTATAAGGGCCAACTCATAAAGGGAATAAACATTTTTTTGAGCACAAGTTAGAAGGCTGAGATGGGGGGGGGGGGGGGGGGGCAGTGCTAGGGAGGTGGTGGCATCCCCGGTAGGCTGCATTGTTATAGCGACTGTTGAAGCGGCCAAGTAGCCAGTGCCTCTGCAAATGACAGTTGTGCTAAACTTTCATTTAGCATTTCCTTCATGGTTTTAGCTGCATTTTTCAAGTATAGATTGTATACAAATGTTGTTTGAAGTAGCACAATTGTTAAACAACATAATAAATTTAGGTGGCATGATTTATGAATGCTGGGAAATAGGTACTGGGAGTTGAGAGTTTGCTTCAGCCAATTGACTTAACGTGTAGGCCGTCACATCTGTGATAATATTCCTTACCTTTTTTTTTTGCTTGTTTTCGGTATTTTACATTACAGTAGTTTTGTATTTGTAATACATAGTAACACACGACTTGTCATTATAGCCACATCCCCCTAGCCATCTCCCTACTATTCCAGGCCAAATTGTGAGCTATGTTATAATTATTTTTCAACTTGGGGTAGATATACAATTTTTTTTTTTTTTAGTGTACACACAATCTTAAATATAGAATGTGCCCCCCCAAAATTTATAAAATAATAATTATCATAAGATCAAAAACATAAAAGGGAATAAATTTTTTTCGTGTGTTACGAGTTCACGTTAAACGGGGGTGAAGGGGGGGGGGGTCTCGGCTGTCTCCCGTGTGTAGCAAAAGAATTGACAAATTTTGTCATCCAGCAGCCAAATGGGAATAGAGTATTATTTTGTTCTATTTTATTTATTTGTATTATTTTGATTTATTAATCACATTTACTGGTATAAAGTACAGTATATTAGTTGATCTTATTCCTCATAAGAGTTGGTAACTGACGGGAATTCAGTTTCAGAGTTGGTAAGACTGTTCATAACGTTAGCTGTTGTGGTGGTAGTCACAGCCAAAATGCGTTGATGTGAATCTGGTGTCTTGCTACAAATTATGTCTAGGATTATACCTAGTATTTTTCAAAAGCTATAGTCGAATTATACAACATATATAAAACAGGATTTTTTTTTACAAAAAAATCAGGGGTTAACTACATATGAGATTGGTTTATACCCAAGTATATACGGTATTCCACATACTGGGGCAATTGGCTGAATCTTGGTAGGATATTATTGAGCTGTGTACTCTTTCTTTGTAATGTTAAATATACAGTAGTGGTATAATGACCCCTTTTAGTGCTGATTCAATTAGCAGTCTTTTTAAAGAACCTAACCCCAACGCTAAATGAAGTCCACCTGTATATCAAAATCTTATAGTCCTAGGTTTGTGCCACAATAATTTATACAGAATACATCAGTCAATGTGTAATAGTACTAAGCCTTATACAAAATTAACATACATAATCACAAAAATGCAAATTGAGCAAAAAAGCTGATAACAGCAGCTGCACAACTGCATACAGTACCTCATACTGGAGAGTATCTTTGGTGTACTCACAACATTTCACAAACCCAATTCAAACTTACAAAACTGGCAAAGGCCTCATTGTTATAAGTAAGTTATTTGTGACTAGTCAACTAGGGTAGATACAATTATTCAATATCTGACTCATGTCTTTGGTAATTTTCACTTTGTATCAGTTGAAACTCCTCTCAACTTGCTGTACAGTTTTGTCTATATTCAACAGTATAAAAGAAAAACACTGCAAGTTTTTGAGAGCCAGAATCTATATCCTAAAAGGAATGCAACAATCATTACATTTAACTATGGAATTATTTTATCGTGTACAGAAGAGATGTACACCAACAGTTTCATGGTACAGTATAGTTTTAAGTAATAGCAGTATAAACTAGTTCATAAAAAGATCACATATTGAGGTGAATTTTTATAGAACTTCTAGTATAATCCTTTGATCTATCTAATTCATGAAATGCAAGTCCTTAGTAGGCAGGTAAGAAAGAGAAGATCCATTCATTGACCACACTCGTAGCGGCAAGTAAATTATACCATTTTCTATTTATTCATTTTAGTGGTAATGACAGAATGGATGGATATAACTAGCAGAATGGCAGTAACACATGAGATCTTAACAATAAAATAAAAAAATTACCGTGAAGCTTAAACATACTGATACATATCTGACTGTGAGAGAAGAGGTTGTTTATCTTCTGCAGACTCGGAGAGAGTGTATATATGTAGCCAGTCTGTTCTGTCTGGCTTAAAGATACCAAAACACTGCCAATTGAGTAGATCTTGAAGGTTCTGCCATACACCATGATGGAAAGGTGAACGGACTTCTCCTTTCTTTCCAACCTGTAGATAGATTATCAATGAGTTTGTGGGGTTTTACAAAAAATTCCCCTAAATCCACTTCTAAGCAAGGTTATTATAATAATTGCGTTATGGGACGTCAAAATATATACAGCAATAAACTGAAAGTCCCATGACAACTCTGAAAATAAAATCATGTAATTAAATTCATTATGTCTGGTTTTACAGATAACAGAATAGCTTTTGGTCTTTTGTGTCTATTCCCACAATAATGCAGACGGCTAGAATTAAAAGTAAATGCTCCTTTCATTAACTTTAATGAACATGTTTTACCTTAATATTCCTTTTCCACAACAAGGCCCCATAAAATAAATTTGCATTCATAACTCAGTTCTGTACTTTCCCCAAAGAAGTGTAGTGGTGAACTGGATACAGCATTTGACTCCTGTCCTTAGGGTCAGTGTTTCCATGGTCTAACAAAACCCGTTGGGCAAAGCACAGTTTCCCTCCCGCACTAGTCAGGTCTACGACGTCATGTGCACCGGAACCTGACTATATTGGGTTCTGCTCTCTCTCTCTCTCTCAGTAAGATTAAATTAAAATTTTAAAATATTTACCCCAAAAGAGTTATAGAAATAGTTTCTGAAACAAAACTATGTACTTTATTACATAACCAAAGAAGACTTCATAATTTGAAAAAGACTTTTTGTCCTCTTGATCCTATAAATGTATCTAAGGTACTACTCGCTTATGAACATGCTGCAAACTTTGGAGTGATAAATAAATGCTTTGCAGAGGGTAATTTTGTGTGATCTGAGAAACATGCCTTATTGCATCCACTTTTTAAGAAACCTGGTCTTGATAGTGAAAATACATTAAATTATTTTCCAGTGTCCAATCTCTCATCCTTATCAAAGATCATAGAGCATGCTATGCTAGATCAGTTGCTTCCTCTGTTAGAAACAAATGGAGTGACCCTCTGGTCCAGTCAGCCTATATAGGAAGTATTATTCAACTGAAACTACCTTATGTAAAATTCATAATGATTTGATAATAAACACTTGTATGGAAATGGCCTCCCTCCTGGTTCTGCTGGATCTCTTTGCAGCCTTTGACACGGTAATCATCTGTTCCTTCAGGATCTTTGGTCATTCATTGTCCGTGATGACGCACTCTCACTGCTTGAGTATTATTTGTCAGGGCAATCTCAATGTGTGATCGTTGTTGGAACCATTTCAGACCTGGTCACCTTTGTAGTCCCACAGGGTTCAGTTTTGGGACCACTTCTGTTTACAGTCTGTACCAGCAGTATTGCATCTCTGCTGGATGCTGCTCATGGTGTTGCCTACCATTTCTATACCGATAATACACAGCTTTTGTGAAAATAACAAATGTCGAGGATATTGAGGAGATAATGGAATCTTTGACGTATGACATTAAAATTTGGATGGCTAGGAGAAAACTTTTGCTGAATGATGGCAAAACCGAGATTCATCATCAGAGAAAATAGATGACAGCACGGATGGTTTTGGCTATTTAACCCTTTGGCCTTGGGAGGTTACCCTAGGCTGAATACAATCGTCTGGCGATAGCCAGAATAAAATGGCAAGTGAGGGAAACGTAGCGAAAGGGTTAAGCGAGACAGGTCTTAAACTTTGGGGAAGTACAAGAAGCCGGTTCTCTTGATTCTGTTTGTAATCTTGGAGTGTGTTTTGACTCAAAACTGAATTTTAAAGAGTAAATAAATTTGGTGGTTAAGAGTTGTAACTTTCATATTCAAAATCTATATTTTGTGAAATAGTTTTTGGATAGACAGTGTCTTGTGACACTCTTATATTTACTTATTTTGTCTCGGACTGATTATTGTAACCTAATTATCTACTGAAGAAAGTTCAGACAGGAGCCTAGAGCAGTATGGGAATGATCTTTTGCTGCTCGATCCTTTTCCTATACAGTACCCAGATTGTACAATTGGTTGCCTGCATCCATGAAGCAGCTGACTTCTGTGGAGGCCTTTAAGAAACAACTGAAGACTTTTCTCTTTTTGATGCTGAATTACAGGGTTTAGGAAGTGTTACAACTGAAGGATACAGTAAAAGAACTGTCACTTTTTGTATAATAATATTTTTTTTTAGTATCTTTTCTTTTTCTCAGGGCCTTGACTTTGCAGTGTTTTGAGAGTTAGTGAATTGTTTAGAAGAACTGGTGCTTTTGAGAAACAAAAAAGAGCTCTTATTATTATAAAAGGAAGTCAAAATCACTGTTTCTGCCACAGTATAATAAACTAGAAGAGAGAGAGAGAGAGAGGGGAAGTGTTTACAACGAACTTTGCTGAGGTGTTAAATGTGAAACAGATGGCCCTCGCCTCGGGGCTGACTAACTCACTCCCTGTGGGGTTCAGAAGATAGTCTCTAGCCATCCAGTGAGCTAACAAGTCAGGGAGCTAATAAGTCCTACATTAGACCCAAAACACATAAGTTTTATATGGTTTAACACCCCACTCTACTCAAATATATCATATAAGAACATAAGAAAATAAGGAGTCTGCAATAGGCCGGTTGGCCTGTACATGGCAGCTCCTGTCGAGAGTTACTACCACTCTCTATCATCCATGAATCTATCGAGCCTCCTTTTAAAACTTTCCAGCGTTCCAGCACTTACTACAAAATTGCTAAGCTTCTTGCACTCGTCCACCACCCTATTTGTGAACCAGTTCCTTCCTATCTCCCTCCTAAACCTAGTTGTTAATAGTGAAGGAACGTAAAAGTGATTTAATTATCTCACATGTAACATATGTAATTTGTACTTTGCAGGTTTTGACAGAATAAAGAGCAATCGAGTCCTATGTGCAAGGGTCTCGTTATCCCACAATCGCTCATCAGGCGGTTACAATCACATAATTATCTAATTAGTTCTTTGAAAGTCTTATTTATCTTTCACAACAAGAGGTTATCTACAGTAGTATGTACAGAAACACAAAATCACATAGTTTATCTGTAAACAAAACTTTGTTCATACATACCTGGAAGTGTTTGTATCTGTAACAGTTCATTCTTTCATTGGTGGTCATGCCAAGAATTAATACCTGAAATAATTTTTTTTTTTTTAGATTACAATGAATATTGTACAGAATATAAGTATTCTGATGCTGGAATTCAAAGTGAAAACAATGTGGCATTCTATGTTATTGTCACCATAAATGGTTATGTTCAGAGGTGTGCTGGAACTGATTTGCCCGAACTGGTTGTGAAATTTTGATTGGAACAGTGAACTGTTTTTTTTTTTGTTTTTTTTAAACAAATATTTAACACATTAAAATTTTATCTTGAAATTTACAAACAAGCCCTTATTTTCCTTACTATTACCAACTACATGTCACACAAATTAAAGCAAGTTTATACTGCTTGTCAGAGCATCATTTAGACAATAACCTAACACGGCTTTTGGTTCCACAAGAGCCTTACATTTTAAATACAGCCACTGAAATATGGCATTATTATTTCCTGCATTAAGTTTCTACTGGAAAATTCCTCAGTACCCGGGTACATTCCAGAACTATTCACTCATGAGGTTTACTTCGTTTACTGCTAAGTTCGCCAACTCTTCCCTACCCACTGACTGCAACTGACTGGTTCACCAAGTACAGCTAGACCCCAACTTACGACCGTCGGGACTTACGACCGCCGCAGTTGTGACCATTTTTTTTTTTTTTTTTCAAATTGACACACGCATTTTCTATACCGAAACATTTCCAGTTAATGTAGTCTCCATGTATAATTAGAAAATTATGGGGGCCCCATGTGCATTCAGCTGACTAAATTAAAGGTAAGTGCTCAGTCACAATGTATCCATTCCTCATTATTTATTACTTTCACTGTACTGTATCCATTCCTCATTATTTATTACTTTTACTGTACTGTATTTCATTGTAGATTTTTTATTTATTTATTTATTTATTTTTTATTTATTTTTTTTTTATCTATGTCGAACTTACGACCATTCGGACTTACGACCTGGATTTGGGTCCCTAACCCCGTCGTAAGTCGGGGTCTAGCTGTATATATCATTGTCATCGAATCAGAATTTGAGATCAATATGATGATCATCAATCATTGATCAAATGTGGAATCAAAGAATATTCTTCTTCCACCTACCATTGCTAAAGCTAAGAAAATAATGAACACAATTGTTATTAGGGGTGTAGAAACAGAACAAAACTTCAGTGCTATGAACAATATTGCGAGAGTGGAAAGAAGAAACTTTCTGTTAATCATATTTCCAGTCTGATGACAATAAAAATATTAGGAAAGCCTGTAGCAGACTGGGATGCTGTGCCATATGTCATGACTTGGCTAAGAAATCCTCATCAAGGTGATGCTACTAGAGTTCGTGAGAAAAGTGATACTCAACCATTGCAAAACGAACTAGTTTTTTTAAACTTCTTGGACGAGACAATATGATTGAGCAGATAAATTTATATCTAAATGTTGTTTTCAATTTTCAGGATTTTATAGAAAAATATAGGTAGTATCACAAGCAGTGGTCATTTCAATATCTATTTATTTTTTTAGAAAAATCAGTTTATTTTTTATATAATTATGTCATTAATGAGTATAAATAATTTCTCCCAAAATGTTACAAAATGCAGTTTAAAAAAGCTAAAATGGTGGGAGAGCTATCACTCAACCCAGACCCCCTAGCTTCATGGCTCGCATCACTGGCACTTGCCGATTTACACCACTATCTGAATCAGAACCAGTTGTTAAGAAATTAGCAGCACACCCCTAGTTATGTTCATCTTGTTTACAGGACTACATTATTTACTGTTATTGTTAGGCATTTTCACATTTGCTACATTGTTCTGGCATGGTGAACTACTTTTTTGATTAATCATTAATACTTTACAGTATATGGTTTTTAAAAAGAATTTTGGCTTAATACCTGTGCATTACTAAACTGGGACTTCAACACAAAAATGTTTCATGGTTTTGAGGGGTGCCAAGGATGATTGACTTTTAAGAAACTAAAAATAAAAGACTCAGTATATTCTCTCTTCCAATAGTACTGTACAGGTATTTCCAATTTATTACAGCCTTATCTGGCTACAGTATAAATATAAAATTATATTACCTGATAGAGCTGGCAACCAAGAAGTGTAGCTACCCAGAGAGCGTGCAATGTGGCATTGGCACCAACCCATGCTACCCATGGCTCACATGTGCCTACTGAACCTAGACCTGAAAAATATTGTCAATAAATCAGTGCATAACATGAAGACATTTCTTTTAACAAACATCATGATAGGTATTACTATACTGTACATGAAACATTTACAAGAAAATAACCATTAATTTGCCTTTACAAAATACAGTACAGTAAGTCCCCAAGTTACGTACATAATGGGGACCAAAAGGTTGTACTTAACTCGAAATGTACTTAACTCGAAAATCCCCCAACCCTATAATGTTATCTGGAAAATCCTGTGCTGTTTTCCAATCAGCACTCGCCGCCTCACCAGTCACTCGAACATTATGCAGCTTATTTCCCACCTTGAATCGGTTAAACCACCCATTGCTAGCATTGAATGTCACAGTATCATCAGGGTGATCTTTCTTTAGATCGTTGAAAAGACTTAGGGCTTTCTCCTGAATCATACTGAGACACCACAACAGGGGTCAAAACCTTACCAGGTACCGGCGCGCCACAGGACGGTCTGCACTCACACCTCACTCGACGTGAGTTCCGACCGGCAAAAGTAGCCGATGCGTTGTTCCGACCGGCAAAAGTCGCCGATGCGTTAATTTCATGTTTATGCATTTCTGTAGAGATGTTGTATTAAACATACTACAAATTGTACTATTGACTCAAACTTTTAATATCCTTGTGTTTTAACTGAATGTTTTCTCGAAGTCTACTTTTAAATTTACTCCATGGATAAAACGAAAAGATGAACGAAATAACCATCGCTGTGCGCGAGACCTGGAGTAAACAAACGTCCTGTACAGCGCCGTCCTCTCTGGGACCGGCGCGCCAGAGGACGGTAAGCTTTTGAACACTACTCCTCCCACTGGCTTCACCACTCTTACGCTTTACACCAGTCATTGCACACAGAGTAAAGTGTACAAAATAGGGCAGAAATTCACAGGAGAAGTACTGTATGCACAATGACCACACTTGTTGTTTTGGTGCGTCTAGCGTGTCGTCTGCATGGTCAGTGATAGTGGCGGCGCGGTGCGGCTGGCTCGCCCGCCAAATTTAAAAATTGCTCGCCCTTTTAAGACAATATTTTTGCAATTAAAGACTTCAGAAACGATGTACGTATCGGCCGTTTGTACGTAATTCGGATGTACGTAATTCGGGGACGAACTGTATAGCCTTACGAGAAAAATTATATTAACTGAGATTTAATCATTAAAACAATAACAGTTACCATTTGGAATAATTTATTTGTTCTAGACTTACACCAAATAATAAAGGGGGTTTGACCATGCAATACAGTAGTACCCTGATTTACGCAGTCAATTGAACCCACAGGGTACCGCGGAAAGTGGAAAGTGAAAACCGTGTAAAGTGAACAACAGAACATATGGGATTACTTCCAATAGAGACAGGCCCGACCCCCAAACTCCACCTTTTCTGACACAATACCTATGTTGTAGTAAAAATAACATCTAAATTTTATGATGGTATGCTCACACAATTAATATTTAAGAGAAATACAGTCGCCAGGTTAATGTCCATTCAAATAATGGACTCAAATCCCACCCCCCCCTTCCCAGCTCACTAGCTCCTACCTCTCTGAGAAATGTTTGGGTGAAAAAACTAGATTTTAACTTTTAGCAATTAATAATACCTCAGACTAAAGATAGGAAAATATAATTGACATTTCTGGATTCCTTGAAGGTCAGGGAATATTTTGAATGTAAACTTCATATATTTTGCACAAAAGATAAAATATTTGCTTTGTGTAAACCAAATTATTACATTAGATCTAAAATTTGTATGTCTAATGCAAAATCCATGATGTTTATATTCAAAATGATCATCATATTGTAAGAATTCCAGCAATGTAAATTATATTCTGGCAGGGTAATTTGTATGAATTTTATGAGCTAAAGAAAAAAAAAGAAAAAAGAATTATACTTCACCGCGTATATGAGTAGATGCACCGCAGAAAGTGAAAGAAAGTGAAAGTCCGGTTCTGGCAAGGTAGTAAATGAGAAATCGCGGAAAGTGAAAGCGTGTAAAGCGGGGTAATACTGTACAGTAAATTATAATAATTTAGTGAGACAAAAAATAAAGAACGTGAATTATTGAAATGTGAAATACCGAAGCTCTACTGTACTTCTGAGCAGTATGGAGACCAGATTGTGGTATCTATGTGTAATAAATATACAGTACAGATATACTAATAAATACAAATACTGTATATAAATCAAGTAAACAAAGTGTGATTTTATTATGTGATGTGAAGTTAAGTGTATCTCACCACTTCATTGTCATCAGGCATCACATTACACTCTTATATTAAAATTCTGGAGAAACTGGATTTTGCAACCAAAAGGAGGCCAGAAATAGACATTCTCTTACTTCTCCATTACTTTAACCCCCCAAGGCTTTTTATTTTTTAGGTCTTCTTAAGAGGCCATTGTTGACGTAAAATTTTTGAATTAAAAAAAACACTTAAGGCAAATAAACACAAATCTTGGAGCACACTTCAAGTCTAAAAGTTTGCAAATACAGTACTTGAACATTACAGATTCTTGAATTTGGGATTTTTTAACCCTGACTGTACATGTCATAACATGGAATAATTGGAATAATTTAATTTGTTTTGTAGCCTTAATTACTCACCACCTATAATTTTCTTTTGGCAATATACATTATTTCTGAAAACAGCAAATTAAAGTACAGTTAACCCCCACTTTACGCGGTTAATGTAACCCGGAGGGTCCCGCGTAAAGTGAGAAACGCGTAAAGTGAATAACATAACATATGGGATTAATTGAAATGGAGTCCGGGCCGATCCCCAAACTCCACTTTTTGACGACACACAACTATGTTGTAGTAGAAATATTATCTTAACTTTATGATGGTATGCACACACAATTAATAATTAAGAGAAATATCAATAATATTAGGTTTTTTAACACTTACATTAGTAGAAAAAATGGCTGGGCACACGGGGATGGGCGGTTGGTTCCGAGGCGGAGGGCAAATTATTGGCCCTCACCTGTATCACTTGTATCAATTGTATCACTATCCACCACAGAGGCTTGCAGGGCCTCTTTGTCAAACTCCCCAAAGTCCATATAAGTCCATATCCTCACCATAATTATCACTATCACTGACTTGGGCCGGCTGTGGTGGGTGGCGGGTGAAGAACTGGTAATGTTTTGATGACTGGGCGACCTTGTGCGCACCATGTTCGCGCCGCTTACACAACATGGCGGATGGCGGGAGGTTTGGATCCAAAAATGGTGCAGCTCGCCAGCCGGTCTCCGCGTAAAGGGGTACACGCACCGCGGAATGTGAGCATCCTGGGTTCCGGCAGGGCACCGCATAAACATGGAAACGCGAAATGTGGGACCGCGTAAAGTGAGGGTTGACTGTACAGTGTATTACGGTTTTTTCCCACACAATAAAAGAGAAACTGACAATAAATGTAAACAGACAACAAGAAGCCAGTGACATACAATACTACAACATCTGAATAATAATCCCATTAAAACTAAGTAAATTTTATATTATATAAAATGTATATATATACAGTATTTTAAAACAAACACAGTAAACTTACTGGACCAGATTCCCTGTTTCGAGAAGTCAATATTACAAGCACCATTCCAAAAGGAGAAGCAGCCTTGCACAACAAAGCAGCTCATTGCACACAGCATTATGAGATAACCAATAAAATACTTCAAGTTGTTGGCACCTGAAAGGAAATGGGAAAATTAGTTTTATAACCACTTTCTGTCAACACCATTTTTCTATTCTGTTTTACCTCTTCACACCCTACCATTCAACTAACCTAACCAAGTCTTCCTTCACATGGAATACTGTTCTTATGTGTGTGTAGTGTTGCTCTTTAACCCTACTTAATATTGTTACAGAAATGGACGATTAATCCTGAAATCCAATTTTATAACCAAGCCTATATTTAGTGACATACATATTACCCAAACAAGTCTGTAGGTTGAACACCCAAGATAACTCTTGATATTAGTGGCTGAAACTAATTCAATGTCCAGTTCATACCTTCCAATCACATCCCAGTACAGTATCTTAAAAAAAGAAGAAAAAAGTAAAACCTAAGGGAACAAGTCACCAAGTCCGAAATGTATGGAAAAGTGTCCAAGACCAACCGAGATAAAAGGGATCGAGTTGGTGAAGATTTACAGTACAATAGTACCTCGATACCTCGGACTAATTAAGGCAGATCCCAGTCCAGAAAAAGCAAATCTATGGGGGTCCAGACATAACTCTGCTTATCTGGATTGCTTCCGAAAAATCAGATACAAGTCTCGTTGCCAATAACTGTTTTGATTGATATGACTGTTTCGTTCTGTAAAATGTTTACCCATAGTATAAATGGTATTAGAGCTGCTCCAAGTGTTGCCCATGTACAGGGTAGAAGTGCATCATCAACACATGTACGAGGTATTCATTGAACTTTTCTAAGTTTTTGCCTTTACCATATTGATGCCCCATGCCCATAAACCTGTTGTTTATGATAACTGAAAGAAATCCAACCATCTGAGGACACCTGCGCTTGGGAAGTACTGTACATGGACAAGTTTTGACAGCATTGTCACGACTCAAATCTCCATTCCTTGTAAAACTAGCCCTATTAAGTCTGCTTTCATTACTGTACTTTAAAATGAAAATACCTGTAATAATTTACTGTAGTGTGCCTGTATACAGGCACACTACAGTAAATTCAATGATTTAATCTTGTTACAGGTATCCCGATCTATGATCCCCCTATCTACAATATTCCACTTTAATGATAGTGATGTATTAAGACAACCCCCTATTTACAATGTAAAATTCCAGATGAACGATGGTCATCACCCAGCAATGCGCAAAATATGGAATGCATCTCTCACTGCATTTGTCAGCTGTGGCATCAGCTACCCACGCGCCGCCAAGCAGCCATCTGATGCACTACAGTCCAGCGCATTGTTCCATGGTGATTGTGTAGTTCAATGATAATTATCAGTCAGTATTGGTGTTGTTACTTATCATTGGCATTTTTTTTCCTTCCATTGAAAGGACATCACTAACGTTGATAGTGTAATTTGTTTTGGTGACTGTGAAGTAATTTTTACAATGTTTTTTGCGACTGTAAAGTCTTTGCCTCTGTTGTTGTGAACATAATGTGAGCAGTGTCAGCCACTATCATTGTTTTTACGCTACCATCTGTATTTTTTATCCCCTCACTAACATTCAGATTGTACTCAGTTTTTGTGATAAGTACTTTTGCTCATTTTTTGTGATTGTGAAGTGCTTTAGCTCCATTTTAGTGAATGTGAAGCACTTTCTCTCTGTTTTTGTAGCTATGAAATGCTTTTGCTCTGTTTTTGTGACTGTGAAGTGAGCAGTGTAAGTTTCAAAAGTCTAGCTAGTGTGTTGCCAAAGATCCTACGCCTGGGAAGGCCAAGGCGCCCAGGAAAACCATGCCTCTGGAGGTGATGCTTGACATTGTAAAGTGGCATGAGAGTAGTGAAGGAGCTTGCTATATTGCTTGCACTCTTGGCCTGATCCAGTGAACGGTGTCTACCGTCATTAAAAAGTCACCAGAAGTGATGACCGTGACGCAGAACATGAGCTTAGTTTCCGCTTCTAGGTCATTAAAGAAGCATGAGCCTATCATGGATAGGATGGAGGAGCTACTCCATGACTGGATTCAGGACTTGACTTAACTCCGCTTAACTCTTTCCACAGCTATCATCATGGTGAAGGCATGCAACATCTGGACAACGCAGTGCTACTGAGGCCTCGTTCAAGGCAAGTCCTGGGTGATTAAATTGTTTCAAGAAGCAGGCCAAATTCCACAAACCTTTGTCTGACTGGTGAGGCCGTCACTGCTGGAGTACCAAAGCCTTCCCAGCAGTCCTGAAGGCTAAGGTGGTGGAAGGAGGATACAACACCAAGCAGGTCCTGAACTTTGACGAGACGACCCTGTTTTGGAAGAGGATGCTATCGAGGATTTCCTGGCTAAGGAAGAAAAGACTGCACCAAGCTTCAAGAATGTCAAGGACTACCTTACATTGCTGCTTGGAGACAATAGGGGACCTTGAGTTGACTCCAATGCTGGTGTACCAGTCAGAGACCTCTAGAGCTCTTAAGGAAGGGGTTTATTAAGGAGCACCTCAATCATCTTGCACTCCAACAAGAAGGCCTGGGTCACGACGGTGTCATGCCAAAGTTATGTAGTTGGCTACCTCTCCAAATGCCTCAAGGAACATCAGTGAGATGTTCCTGCCCCCTGAACATCACCTTACTCAACCAGCAGATGGATCAGGGCATAATCCCAACCTTCAAGGCTTACTACTTGAGGCGACAGATTGAGAGGGAAAGCCGAACATCAAAGAATTCTGGTGCAGCTACAACATCAAGCACGCCATACAGAACTTTGAGAAGTCATGGAAGGAGGTCACGGTGTGTGGAGGAGTGTGGCCTGACTTTGGCGGCTTCACCGATGTTGTAGCTGAACACTGCAACATAGCCAGCACCTCCAAGGAGGTTGAAAAGGGGAATGTGGCTGAGATCTTCAAGAGCCACTCCAGGAACAGCAGCAGGCAAGGAAGGAGTCAGCGGATGTAAAGAAAAATCCTGCACCCATGACACTGACTCTGATGATGTTCAGCACTACCATTGACGGTGTAAGCTCTGCCTTTTTCAACCCCATCACAGCCACAACCCTCGACTTCTGGGGTCACCCAAGAACTTCACCTTCTATGGGTTTGTGTTGTATTGATAGTAGTGGCGTAGGAATTTTATTTTTGGTGATGCATGTGGGTGTCGGACGGGCTAGGAACGTATCCCATTGAACCACATGTTATAATGATCCCGATCTACAATATTTCACCTTGTGATGGGTTTTTCATTAACATAACCCATCATAGATCAGGGGATACCTGTAACTTGTTTTATTTTGTTTCTCATCATAATAAATGGAGACTGTCTTAAAGAAATTTTCTATTAGCTAACGATGTCCTAAGAGGGGGGAGGGAGTGAGGCGTCACCTTCGATAAACGTATTCTTTTATTTCCAAGTCAAATTACAAATAATAGTCTTGTATTTTTTTTTTATTATTTAAAATGTTATATTATATATGATGAACTATAAACCATAAGTGGCTGATCAAACAAGCCTGTTTACATATGCAGTGTCTTATTTCTTGTACAGTACTTAGTAGCTCTCATAAGGCCTACAGCAAATCTGATTAGATCACTGCACAGTATTCAGTGAACAAATATTACCCTTTTTCAAAAGAATTTTTTTTTAATTCACTAAAATTTCTCATAAATTACAGTAGGTTGTGAGGAGTGGCAGGACTCAGACTGTGGCACATGCTGCATGACACCCACACACGAACGTTCAACCACACGTATGAACTGACTGGACGGATACTGAATTGTCCTGACTATTTTTTTTTAATATTTCTTGTGAACAGTGGGGCGGTCCGGAGCACCTTAGATAATCCCAAAAAACAAATTCTGGTGTATTGAAGTCCAGCATACATATAGAGGTTCTACTGTATATGCAAGACTCAACTTTCAACTAAAATGATAGTCATATTGGTTTATCAAACCCTTTTCCAATGAATAAATACATTATATACTGATATTCAACAGAGTAATAAAGGGCTAAAACAATCACAGAAGAACATGGTGATTATACAATAATACTCTTTAGTAATCATACCTATACAGTTTCCAACCCAAGGGCAATGGTGGTCAAACTTGGCAATACATCGGTTACATACAGAACAATGTTTGGACCGTATTGGACGCCGAACCAAACACGTTGAACAAAACCATTGAGGATCAAAGCCATCTCTTTCTGCCAACTCAATGATGGTCTGAAATAGAACCAAGATATACATTAACTTTCATTTAGATAATCACTCATAACCAGACAAGATAAAATTTCCTATAATAACTGCAATAAAACATTTAAGATACAAAAATTTAGAAATACAAAAAACCTTTCCTCCTTGAAGAATAATCTTGCAAAAAAATTATCAACACAGTCTGAGGTCTAAAAGTCAAATATACAAACATTTATCATCCTACCATATCCTGCATTTAATACATAAGGAGACTAAGTAATGTTTATTATCTTACTCCTGATAAAATCTTTAAATTTAAAATACAATATTTTTACCTATCAAAAACTGAAAAGTAAAAGTAGGGAAATTTGTTAACAGTGTTTTGTAACTGACTCCATAATAAACAGGACCAAGTCAGGTGTGTTTTGTTGGACAGTAACTCAGGCTTATTTGGGATTAGTGTATCCTAATAATTATATAAATTTGAACTTCCTGAAGGGTCCTCTACTCTAATAATCTGAAAATTACAAAATTGGGAAAACCCATATTAGAGGTTGGTCTTACCTCCAAGTCTGTCAGTCCAAGTTATCTGAATTTCATCTTTGCAAACTTTTGAATAAATTATTGTAACTTTTCTTGTTAGCTTGACAATGATTAATCCACATCCAGACAATCAGTCATTTTGTGTCTTTATTACCTGTTTTCAATTTCAATCCACACAGTTACCACCTTGTACAGTATAATAAACCCAAAGTGATTTTACCGAGAAAGTTCATTTGATACCTACCTGATACTTTTGAGCCTGATCAGCTGTTATGACTCCTGGATCACCTCTCCATGCTCTCATAAAGTTGTACCATAAAAGAAGTGAAGAAAGAAAGAACAGTGCTGTTGTTTGAAGTCCAGAGTACTCATGAATGTACAAAATCCAGGTAACATAACACCAAAACTGAAACACAATATACAGTACAGTGGATCACATAGGCTGTAAGAAAATCACAGTGTCTTATTTTAAACATAATGCTTGTTTAATGAGAAATTTTTATCTACCAATATTCAGTTAATTAATTAATTCTGTACTAAATGACACTGGAATAATATACAGTATATTAGATATATCAGATTTTCCAGCCAACACCAATGTGAATAGAGAACTCATTTAACATACCTTAGTTGCTAAATAAACTGCCATTGGCATAACTGTCATGAGTCGCTCGTCATATAAAACTCTTGAGATTCCATAAACTACAATATACAATGCAGTGAAAATACCCAACTTCAACACATAATAAAGATTTAGTTTCAAGACGAGGCCAATCACGTAGAAAACGAGAAAAGGAGTTCCCATCATGGTCCAGTATCGAAGACTCTGTAGAAACATTACATGATGAAAGTAATATTTACATAGTAAAAGACAAAAAAATTCTCTAACAGGTAAAATAACTTCCTGATGCACTTTCAGAAATATATTCAAACAAATTTACTGAGCAAATCACACATGACAAAGTGGATATACACTAAACTGGAAAGTAACAGATACTCATATTTAGCATAAGCAATTTTACTGTCAGGAGGATATGCTAAACAGATTTATTACTTTTACAGTACATTAGGGTTATATAGATGTTAAAACTTTTCTATAATATATCTGAACAAATTGTACTGATCTGTGCTGCTAATGAATCTTACATAAATAATGGAATATAGTTCCTCTAATATGATCTTCACAATGCAGTATGTGTCTATATCACCTGAAGAAACCTGATCTGCTCTCTGCCTAACATTTCTTTCACTTCTACATCTCCTTATTTCTGGATTTCTTATTCTCCACATAAATACATCAACCTTTTACACAGTATGCCAAATAAGATTGTTCAACAAGCTTCATTTTAATGAATTGAAGTTTGTACTTCATTAATTTAGAAAAAGCTAACTAAATAATGCATTTGAAGCTGAGCAAGTCAGCTCCAGCTGAGCAAATTTTTAGTGCTGAAGAAATGAGTTTACATTGGAAACCTTCACCCAATGAAACACACTTTACTAAAAAGGAAAAGTCTGGTCCTGAATCTACAGCACCTATTGATCATATGATACCATTTCTTTATGTTAGTACAGTAAAGCACCACTAGTAACTTCATGATTAAACCTTTGGTGAGGTCATAATCCCCATGCATTCAGAAAGGCTTCAAAATAAGCAAGCTATCAGTTTTTTGGATGTCCAACAAAATAGTCTTAAAGATAGCCATTCTCTTTGAAGAATGCATTCTAAATTATACAATTCCAGCCATTAAAGGGCACTCTGAAGATACATACCTGGCAATGAAGGGATTGACCTTGTTAACAACACACCGAGTCATCTTGCCTACCTGAACAATCTACATGAAACATCAAGCTCCTCCCTCTCAATATCACTTCAACAGAGTTGTAAAAACTACTGAACTTTGTTACTTAAGTAAAAATATTGTCACATTGGCAAAATGTTACTCAAGTAGAAGCAAAAATGTTTCTCATTCTTAAAATACTCAAGTACAACTCAAAGTACAGTACTGAAAGTAAGAAGAAACAACAAATATTAAAATAAAACCATGGTAAATTATAAAAAAAATAATAATTAAAGATTAAAAAAAAAACACATAGCACTACACATGTTTATTTGCAAATCTTTCTATTGAGATTAATCGGTGCTACTATAGTATGCAGTCTACCGAGCTGGAGCTACTATAGTTAGGTTAAGATATATTAGATTAAGTTAGGTTGGGTTAATAGATGTTACAGTGTAAATATCCCTGTAGACCAACTCCAGGTCAGTAGACCATATCCAGCTTGGTAGATCGCATACTATAGTCGCGCCGATTACTCAATAACTGATTCTCAAAATTATGGCTGTCCTATCAGGATCTTTTATGCCTAAACATAAGCCCAGCATGATCTACCGTTCAGCCGCTCTTCTCCCTACAATCCTTTGCAGGGATGGTGAACGGGCTGAAAATATATCTAACCAACACTATGATCACTGTCTTCCTTATCCACACAAGTATTGTCGACGTGGACTTATGGTCCGTATACATATGTTGTCTCTGCTCGCATTAGGTTAGGATACAGACTTATCTGGCATGTATCTGAGGTAGGGGATGACCAGCACTTCTCTTCTCGTAAACTCTGAAACTGTCGCTTCAACACTACTGTATTGCCTTCACTGTCCCACTGTCAGGGACCTCCTACCACAGGACGAGTCACTAACCACTTTATGTCACCACCTACTTATCGTAATAATTTAGATTATTTCTCGTTTGCTACCCATGCTTTGGTGGATGCAAACTCCTATTGTCCTTAAATCATATCAATATTGTCTCCATATCACAGGTCACAGCATGTCCTGCGAGACATGAGTACCAATGTATTAGTTATGTGACTAGTCTTGTCGTCCCCTGGGGTGTAATAAATTAATTAAATAGTAAATAATAAGCCCAGCATTACTAAACAGATGCTCACAAGCAGCAGATGTAGGTAGTGGGGTGCTAAGCTTCAGAGATAAGTCACATAATGTCGGGAAAGACCTCAGTAGCTCCATTCCATTCCTTGGGCATGCCAAGTAGCTATCAAGCTCCTTCAGTTGAAGAGTTTGTGGATGATTGTTGCCTCCATAGTGACCGAGTCTGACTAAGACTCCCTGTGAACTGTCCCTCTAATTGGGGGTGTGGCTGTGGTGACATCACTCTTCTATTCTAATTGATGAGTGGCTGAAATTTTCGCACCATGTAACATCTGGCGGGTGCTGGCGAGAGGAGGGGTGGGAGGGGGACAGTGGTGCTTAGTTATTTAAGCAGAATTTTATATACACATAGTCTCACACATATGTATAGATACTAAATTGCTTTTCATATTATGTAAAGCATTTTAGAATCACAGCTTCTTTGAAATTCATTTTAGGTACAGGGTTATGCAAAGAGCAAATGACGTCTAACAGGAAGTTGTGGGGGAGAAGAGAGGAGATTCGATGGGGGGGGGGGGGGGGGATAGGCTAGGTGAGGTGGGTGGTCAAGGTGCTAATAAACACAGGAAGTTCAAAGGGAAAGTCCACTGTCATGGCCACTGCCACCTGACCTGACATCAACTCACCTCATGAGACCTCTAGGTATGTGACTGCGTGGTATCTCCCCACACCCAAACTGTACCCTTCACAGCTCCACCCACACCATACCCTCCACCCACACAACTCATTTACTATGGATAATAATTAATTAATTTAAAATATATTTTTAGTTTGTTACAGACATTAAAACTCCTTGTTTGTTTGAGGCATGTAACGAATAACGATTTTTGTTTTTTCAATTGTATTGGAAAAAAGTATTAGAAAACCATACTTAAGTAAAAGTAATAAAAAAAATTTAGTACTTTTTAAAAGTAGATACCCAAAAATGTTACTTGAGTACAGTACTCAAGTAAATTTATCTCATTAATTTCCAACTCTGCACTCCAATAATACATTAGATGGACCTGGGTCTAATATAGCAATTTACTACTACAGTCAGTTCTGCTATAACGCGATAGTTGTGTTCTTGTAAAACCTCACGTTGTATAAATTCGCGCAATAGAAATAACAGGGCTTATGGAGAAAATAGGGTTAGGTGCAGATTACTCAAAATCGAAAAAAATTTAGTAGTTAGCCTAACACAAAGGATAGTACAGTCTAAATAAATGTTACATTCATATCTAATAATGAAATCATACAGTAAATGTTACACTTTACCTTGAAAAAATATGAATATAACTTGATGGGGGAGAAGGGTGATTTTGAGGTTGATAACATCGAGCTTCTCTTCAAGTGTTATAGCCTTTCTTTTACGATCACCAGAACGCTTCTTGGAGATATTCTTCTTTTCCATATTCACAGTTAATACCACAAAATTGGAGAAATAGTAAGCAAAAATTGCGTTACAGCAAACAAGCGTTCGCGTTTTACAAATATCGTTCTTCTATTCATCAATCGTGTCATGGCCAATTCGCGTTGACAAAACAAGCGTTATAGCAGAACTGACTGTACTCTATTCTAAAAATGTTTTATTATCCATTTAACATGTGCAATATCATAAGCTACATTTTCAGTTAATTTATATTATGTCTATATAGCTTTCTCAATGTATTCCCTGACCTCCCTATTTCCCAATGATCTGAAGTTTTTTAGTTATGTGGGTCTAAACCAGTGGTGTCAAACTCAAAACCTTTTGAGGGCCAATTCTTATTTTAGTTCCCCTCTTCAGGGCCAACACAAGTGCTATATCACATATTTTCAGGACTGAAGTTTACAGCTTCACGCATTGCCTTACCTGCAGAACAAGAACTATCATGCAACTCACAACTTTGACCTCATTTTCCACTGCACTGCAAGCATTTTACTTCCACAGTTTTTCTATATTTGGCTGGAAAAGTGATATTCAGAGTCGGAGAATGGCATCCACGTGCGTCAGTAATACGGGTATGGTACTTAAGATTTATTTATCTTCACCCGAGAGAATAACTGTTCACACGCATAAGTACTTCTAAACTGAACAGCCCAAAAGCACACATTGTAATGAATGTGTGGTAAAGACTGCGACTTCGTTTCTAATTCTTTAGTGATTTTCATTTATAAGCATTTCCCCTTTACAATAGTGTTATTACTAGCATTAACAATATAAATTCAATTATTGCCACAATGATGTAAAGATCATTTCGGAATTTACTGACTCATTCATATCTGCATTTTTCCCTTCATATCTACAGTGGTCCCTCGGTAAACGAGCACAATCCGTTCTAGAAGGTTGCTCATTAACCGAAAAACTTGTTAACCGAAACCATTGTTTCAATGGGTTTTTGGCTAACTGGTTCCAGCTCACCGAAAATTACCTAAATTCAACAAAAAAGGTAGAAAAGTACACTTACTTTGAGGTGTGTATGTAAAAGGCTCCTGGATGATGATGATGATGGGAATTAGAATGGGGGTGGAGGAGAAGGGAGAAGAGAAGGCATTGGGGTGGAAGAGAAGTCACCCCATGGGCCATTTTACCCATAAAATTTTAGCTCTCTTGGTGTAATTCAAGATGATTTTCTTTAAATCAACACTGCACTATATATATTGTCAATATGTAAAATAAATTTCAAAATGACCAATAATTTGCTTGCAAACACAGAAAAAAAGCAGTTAGTTGAAGAGAGTCTCAAGTAAGGTGTTACCTCCACTGAAAAGACACAAAGACTGACGCCTGTTTGGTGTTTGACAGGCTGGATGGCGTGCATAAAACTAGTTTCCTTACCTTCAATTACGTTCAATAATTAAAATGACTAAAAAATTGAATATTAAACTTTTAAAATTATTGAATAGTATAAACTTCTTGATATTTACTAAAATGGTAAGGAATATAAGCCCTAGAACCGATTACTGTATTGGCAGACTAATACTACAGCTGGTGGACCGCCAAATGCAAGCGAAAACATGTTGAGGTCGGCTCGTAAGAAACTCGTTAATCGAGGGATTGCTCGTTAACCGAAGTTAAGAATCTTATGGAAGGTAACTCATGAGCCGAAATCTCGTTAACCGAGGCGCTCGTTAATCGAGGGACCACTGTATTTCTATCATAATTCCAAGGGCCACATTTGGCCTGCGGGCCATGAGTTTGACACCCCTGGTCTAAACAAATCACACCTGAGATTATATCCAGACATTACACTAACAGACCCAACTGTAAACAGAAGGGTGTACTGTACATGACTAACATAAGAAAATGAGTGTTAACTTGCATATATTATTCAACAATTCAAAACACAATTCTGTATTAAATACATTATGCACAATGGGAAAAAAGACTCGTGTGTTAAGTGTGATTTGGCTACTCCTTTGAGTCTCTCTCTCTCTCTCTCTCCGTGTATATAAAACCTTAAGGTATATGTATACAGTATAAGTATAAAAAATAAATAGGTATCAAAAGAAATAATACACAAACCCCTTCCCCAAGAAGATTGATAAATAAAGTTTTTCTTTAAATCTTATTACAATAAGCTCCCACAATTCCAGATTAATAGAGACGAAGGTCTATCTGAAAACAATTGTTTGGTTTTCTTAAACCAAAGGTACCCTCACCAGCAAATATAGTCAAGGCAAGTTATCTCATGCCCACCCCAGACATAATAACGTGTCCAGCCAATGCCCTATTCTCTTCAACAGCCAAAGATGATATTTTGGAAAAAATAAATTGAATACTGTATGTACAATATAAATTCTACAACAGTAAACTGAATTTTTGCCTAAGTTCTTGACTGAGTTTCTAAAAGAACTCATATTCTCCAAATTAGACACAGAAGCATCACCAACCATCTACTAATGGTACAGTCTCACCCAAAAGTTCGTTAATTCTCCCAGCCAGTAATTGCTACACTGCCTGCTTCAGATGTTTGAAACTGTCTCAGTAACAAACAGAACCTGAAACCGATACGAATGAATCTAAAGGTTCGAAGTAACAGACTCAAGTTCATACATCTGAAGCAGGCAGTGCAGCAATAGCTGGCTAGGAGAGTTAAAAAACTTTTGGGTGACTGTACCACTTTACCGGTAAACTTTCCAACTCTATGTACTGTACTCCTCACTTTCCTGGAGACTTGCAAATTCCTCATGTTCCCTTTTCTGACATAATATCATAATACAAGCTGAAGCAATTTTCCATTCTGAACTACATCTATTAATTTCAGCTTTTCAGAGATACTTCCTGCTGAACCTATGAACAAAGGCACCACCACCATAAGCCATAGTTAGAGCATGTAGCGTCAGAGCACCACACAGTACAAATAAAAAGGAATAGTACAAAATGTGTCTGAGCAGAGCCAACACAAGGACCACATGTTTACAGCTCATGTGAGAAATCATTATGAAGGCAATGCCCTGGATTTCAATGCCATACATTCAAGATTTCTAACTTTTCCAAAGCTATTAATATCTATTCAAAATCCCCAAGGATCACAAAAGTAACAAAATCCTAAAACACTGAAGTTCAAAATTGCAAGAGTTTATCTATAATTACATGGTGGACAAAAATATTGTATTAATCATTTAGTTGATATACAGGGTGAGTCAAAAAATCTCCATACATAGGCAAAATTATCACTTTATTATGCAATCACTTGTAAGTCACAAAATATGCTCTATGTGGG
Source organism: Homarus gammarus (assembly GCA_958450375.1). NCBI lineage: Eukaryota > Metazoa > Arthropoda > Malacostraca > Decapoda > Nephropidae > Homarus > Homarus gammarus. Next base: position 1,962,617 of record CAUDMG010002284.1, on the reverse strand, counting down.
CACCATTATATTTCAGCAAGATGGGGCGCCGCCCCATTACGGTATCCGCGTGCGCCAGTGGTTGGATCTGCAGTTTCCAGCTCACTGGATTGGCAGCCGTAGTCCCGTGGAGTAGCCTCCAAGGTCCCCAGACCTCAGCCCCCTTGATTTTTACTTGAAGGCCATGGTGGACCAGGTGAAGATACAAAACACAGACCACCTAAAGGAAGGCATTCGTGATGCATGTGCGCGCAAAACACCAGACTTGTTAACACGCGTTCGCCATGAGTGGGAGCAATGCATCAGTATGTAAATTCAGTGTAATGGTGCCCACATAGAGCATATTTTGTGACTTACAAGTGATTGCATCATAAAGTGATCATTTTGCCTATGTATGAAGACTTTTGACTCACTCTGCTAGTTTACAAAAACCATTTCACAAAAGATTATTTAACACAATTAGTTAACTTACCTTGTCATTAGATATACGATAACAAATATTTCTTGCTGACTTCTGCATCTCCTGAATCTTTTCCAAAACTTTTTTGTCAAGCCATTGGGTCTTCCTCTTCATTATCAAGCTATAAGCAGACTCTCCCTGAAATAACATATAAAGTAAACTTGATGTCAATATAATATATAAAGTAAACTTGATGTCAATATAATATAAACAAACTCTTACTACCATTATATGTAACTGTTAACTTTTGGGCAATAGAATATGTCAAGGAATAAGTCAGCATGCTATCCATTGATTAAGAGTTCCAGCTGTTTGTGTCAGGCTTATATTGGGTTTTCAAGCGACAGACTTGGTATAGTATCCCCCGATACAAGAAGGGGTTGCATCCAGAGAAATTTATTCGTTAAAAGAAAATGTCTATATCAAATGGTAAACCCCTGTATTATTGAGGCTTACATTCCAAGGGAAAAAAAAGCAATTGTATATCGATCATGAGTCCATACATGCCCAGTATTTCCCAACACTGGATAACCGAGACACGACAGACCACCAAAGAGGCTAACAGAACGATTAGTGGTGAAAGGGATATGGTACAATACGGTACACTACAGGGATACAGTGGAGCCCATGTTTTGTTGGGAATTATGTTACAGGGAGGGGAAAATATTGGTCAACTGGGGCTTTTTACACATAATTCACCATTATATGTTCTGTAAAAATAATAACGTAGTAAAGAATAAATTAAAAACGATGAACATTGTACAGGTATTATAGAGTGCAAATGTGTCTTTGTGCATCCTGGGTGACCATCATAACCACACAACAGCTAAAAGTTTGCATTCAAAAAAAAAAAAAAGTGAAATAATATGAGTGTTATTTGTTAAACCAAATGCCCCCTGTATTTATGTTCATATTAAGAAAGGAGTGTCTGAGTGTGATCTTTATTTGTGAAAGCTAATGTTTGGTTTGAATAAAGAAAAAAGGTGTCAAATTGTTAGTTTTGTTCAAATTTTTTTTAGTTTATTGGTCATATGTACAGTACTGTATATTGGAAGACACTTATACAGGAGGTCCTCGCTATACTGTACCCAACCACAACAATAACAAACACCAGACTGACCAAGCATGGAGAGCAGTGCAGCGAGTGTTACCCACGTGGCCAAATATGCTGCGATTTTCCAAGATAATTTTATATAACTCGGCATTCCCGAGTTACTTTATAATAAATTCTAAGACCATATACGTGCTGAATTATATGAAATTCCAAGACATTGAATGCAGAGTCACCAAATACTGTTCTTGATTCCATAGCTTGAGCTGGTAGAACGTTTCATAGTACCTCACCCGTGAATTATTGCAACTCCACTGTAATATTCACTATCGGAATACAGTATTCAATAACTAAATGGCTTTCATAGAGCCTATCCCATTTGGATAACATAGGATAATATATATATATATATATATATATATATATATATATATATATATATATATATATATATATATATATATACAGTGGGGTATGCTATAACGAACGTAATTGGTTCCAGAACCTCGTTCGTTATAGGATTCGTTCGTTATAGGATTAATCCGTTCCAGGCCCCCAAATACAACCACTTAACACTGAAAAAATTCTGTGGAAAATGTAAAAAATACGGTACTTTATCTTACCTTAGTGTTATTCAGCATTCAGGTACCCCTAAACACTGGCACATCACTATCACTTCCACTGGGAGTCTTGGCTTTAAGGTCCTCAAACAATTGTTTAGCCTTCTCACAAATTATAGCTTCACTAATGTTACCACCTGCCATTTCTTTCTCCTTTATCCACACTAAGAGTAAATTTTCCATCTCTTCAATCACATTACACTTTGCTTTGCTAAGTCTAAAGATTCCCTTAGCCACTTGCACAGTTTTTAACTCCTCTTTATTCTTCAAAATCGTACATATAGTCGATTTAGCCATCCCATATTCAACACTAAGTTTTGCAATGCTTCTTCCATTCTCACGTTTCTTTACAATTTCTTTCTTAGTTTCAAGGGTTATTAGCTTTCTCACTCGCTTTGGACGACTCATTGTTACAATTGTATACTTGTATAACAAAATAGTTATACAAATAACGCGAATTTCCACATCAAAAGACGAAATTTCAACAATAACAGTGGTGCACTGGCTACACAATGAGACAAAGATGGCGCCTGACGCTCTTGTTGTGGGTCGCGGTACAACAATATTCATGCGCCCGGCGAAATAGTCCCGTATTCATCCGCGTTCGTTGTAGGAGTTGCGTTCGTTATAGCATTCTCAATTTTATAGGTAAAACCGTTCGTTATAGGAATATTCGTAGTAGGATCCGTTCGTTATAGCATACCCCACTGTATATACAGTATATGTCATTCAATCCTGGCATAAAATCCTAAAACACTATGAACAGCTCCTCACCTGAGCATTAGCAATATCAACATTGGCTCCATGGTTGACTAAAACACTGACAGCCATGTGATTTTTTGCTATAACTGCCCAATGTAGCGCAGTGTTGCCATGAAGACGATCTGCCATGGACGTACTCGCACCAAATGTTAAGAGTAACCTTGTAGGGTCTAGGCTGTAATGATATAGAAAATCCTTATAATAAATGACAATACTAGTTTTGCATAGAATTTATAAAAGAAAGTATTTTGTTGCATCTCTTGTCATGTCTAAAATGAGCCCAAAAAAATCACATGATTCTCTATTTAAATTGGATGTTTGTGAAACATGCACAGCCCTACAAAGTTTAAAAAGATGATTGAAAACTATAACCAGCAACTTCATCTTTATCACAATGCACACATTCACTATCCTTCTACAACACTATTGCCACTTTTTTCTTTACAATCATTCATAATCAAATACAAGAAGAATCTGGGTAAACATTAAAAAATAACATTTAGGCAAACCTAATCTAATTTGCAAAGATGGTAAAAGATGAAAAAACAACATAACATGACCAATATTATCAAACAAACATCTGGGGAAACTGTCCAGATAAAATTACTCCCAGTGAAAATTAATTATTTTAAGGATGTGTATTATTGCCATGGTTGTTCAAGATTCTCATTGATGGAGTAGTAAGAGAGGTGAATACAAGAGCAAGATTGGTATATTAGGATACTAAATGAAATTATGAGGCGAGTCAGTTACTGCTTGCAGATGACACTGTTCTAGTAGGTGATTCAGAGGGAATGTTATATGTGTTAGTATATGAGTTTGGAATAATGTCTTGTGGGAGAGTTAACTCTCAACAAACTAACGGATGGGTGCAAGAATGACCTATAACTACCAGTAAATATATACAGTACAGGTTCTGTTAATTTGAAAAACTTAGTATGACAAACCTAGTGACCCTGTAGGCACTCCACATTAGAGGTGTCATTCCATTTTTATCCATGAGGTTTACATTAGCTCCTCTGGCAACAAGATAAGCAACAATAGCTGTATGACCAAACTGTGCTGCCAGATGTATGCAGGAACATCCCTCACCATCACGGAGGGAAGAGTCAGCCCCATGCTTCATTAACAAAACAACCATGCCTAGATGACCTTGTCTGTAAATAATACAGTTCAGTTCAGTATGTGTTAACAAGTAGTAGACTGAAAAACAATACATTACAGTATATATTACTAGGGAATAGACTTGAGTTATTTAAAGCATAAATAGACAAACAAGTTAGAGACTTGGGAAAACATAACTGACATGAAAAATCATGTGTAAATAAATAAGGTTATAAGTGAATATTAATGAAGATACTTAAAATTGTTGATGCTACTGTATATAAAAAACTACAGATACTCATCTTATTTTAAATACGAGTCAGTAGACATTTTGGCCAGGAAACAAAACTGTATTAACACAAAACCAACCTGGTAGCCCAATGCAGGGGCGTAGACATTAGCTCGCCACCGACTGCATCTACTACTGCTCCTTTGGATACATAGTATCTGTACAGTATAAGAAAGAATAATACTAAATACTGTATAATGGGATAAAAAAATTTTATTAAATTATAATAGTACAATACAAAGAAAAATCTTAATCATTAAATGTTGAAATCTTATTCCCCCTTACGTATATAACCCTTAACAATATGCCAGACACAGGAGTGCTTCAATTTACGAAAGGGATACGTTCCTGAAAAAAACTTTTAAGGTGAGTAGCCGGCCAGACCCCGAGTGTCTCGCCGGAGAACACCTCTACCTAAGAGTGCTAACAGGGAAAGAGCTAGGAGTATGTGGCTATAGGTATGAGTCTAACTTGGCAACATGCCACCAGCAATGTAAACAGATGCAATTAAAACATACAGTTTTTAATTTTCATTAATATGTTAGCACAGAAATGTTGCCACACACTAGCCTGCACTACAGTACAGTCCACTGCTTACTGTATGTGCTCAGCATGGAATGCTTTCAGATGTAAGTCAGCAACTTAGCACCTTGAATACTAAGAAAAAATACGTTGAATTTTGTTCATAAAAGCGGGGTTTTCATTTGTACAGTACACCAAAGTACAGGGTACTTGAAAAAAATATATTTCATAATAGAGAATTTTGGTAAATCGAGGTTTCATAAATCGTAGCACTCCTGTGCTGCTTAAAGTGTTGAAGAAATTTTATCCACAGCTGTACTGTATACACAACCAGTGAAAAACCACCCCAAAATTTAATTCCTAACCAAAGAGCCAAATTAGATCAAGAAAATCAAAATACTGTATGCTAGTTTGTTGGGTAAGCCATCATAACTAAAGTTAGGAGGCTAATGCTCTGACCACCATGCCAAAATCTCAAGGATCATGAAAAATTATAATTAAAGAGGGGATGTGCACAACTTGGTCCAATGTACTGTTGTGTATAAGCAGACTAACCTGACAATTTCTCTTCTGTTATTGATAGCTGCCCAATGTAGAAGTGTAACATTTTCATTATCCCTCTTGTTGATGTCGTAGCCACCTTCAATTAATTCCTTACATCTCTCAATTGCACCATACTGAAAAGTTAAGCAGAAGAAATATATTTACAGGTATGTACTCTGTATAATAAACAAATGTGCAGTGTGCAATTCATTTTCAGAATTAACACATTTACTTTAGTTACCTAATGGCCACCCACTAGAGGTGGCCATGTCAGGGGAAGGAGGCCAGTGGTCTGTGTAGGAACCCCCAATTCTTCTTGATAATTTTGTCAGGGGCTATTTTGGAGCCCAGTACTGTTCTTGATTCGACCACTCCTTGGGTCTACCATCCTCTGTGTGAAAAAGTATCTCCTTAATGGTGTTCTGCATGATAGCTTGGCAAGCTTGTAGTTATGTCCTCTCGTGCTGGTGGAGCATGACATGACAAAAAAAATGTCCCAGGTTTACATTTTCCATTCCTTTCAGAATTTTCAAACTTTCAGTGAGATCTGCCCAATTGTGTTTTGCCCAAAGGGTTGTTAGTCCTATGGCCCTCAGTGTTACGTGATGTAAGTTTAAATGACCCCACTGCATATCCCAGTGTTCTTTGTTACTGTTTGTTGTATGGGACATGGCCACCAAGTAAACATAAGAACTCTTTTCTCTATGTATTATTATCACCCAACAATTCCTATCGCCTTGCCTGTTCGACAAGTAACATGATGGAGAGGAGTCAGGCCAAACAAGAATTACTGACAAGAAGAGGAAACACTGCTGCAGTGGAGATTTGAGCCACTCTTTTCTGGTGAGAGAAGGCTGAGAGGACGACTGGAAGTCAGAAGGTGCTAATACTGTGTGTCGACATGGACTGTTGTGTTCACCTACCTGTTGTGATAAACGCTGTGCAGATCTACCATAACTGCTGCGTTGCTGTGAAGATGACTCGATCCTCAAGCTAAGTACCTAATCATAATATCACTCAACCCTATACTACCTGGTATCAAGCCACCACAACCACTGTCACTTGGTTCTAACATAGCCAAGAATTGGAAGCTGAGGTAGAAGGACTATGTAGTGGCATGCAGTGCTTTCTCAATTGGACAAGCGTGACAAGGTGGTATAGGTAGCTTTGTTCAAGCATGTGCTGGCTGATGACGCTCTTAAAATGTACAATAGTTATGCATTCACAACCGAGGAGGAGTCAGAGATAACTGTCAAGAAGATTATTGAAAAATTTGAGGAGCAAGCCATAGGAAACAGTAGAAACCAGGCTAAAGGTGAAACTTTTGAGCAGTTCTACTCTAATCTGAGATCTCTTGCAAAAACTTGTGCTTACTGTGACAGTTGCTTGCCGTCAATGGTCAGGGATTATATTGTCTTGGGTATTAGAGATTCAAGTTGGCAAAATGACTGCTTAAAGTGCGAGACCTCACACTGGAGAAATGTATCGACATATGCATAGTTGCTGAAAATGCAGAAGCTCAGAACAAAATGATAAGACCAGACACAGTAAATATGGCAACAAAGGAGAACAGAGATTATAAGGAGACGAATGACAGAGGGAAAGTGAAATATGAGAAATCTAAGAACCACAAGTTTTGTGGTTACAAACATGCTCTTATAAAAGAGAAATGCCCTGCATATGGCAAAGTGTGTATCATGTGGCTTCAGTAATCATTTTGCTAATGTAATCTGTTGAAAAATGATGTACCCTGATGGTGGTCCAGTGCACAAGAGCAGGCTTTTCAGAAAGTTAAAGGCATGATAGCTGACAAATCTCTACTGGTGTTCTATGACCCTATTAAAGGGTTTAATGCTTGAGAATGATGCTAGTGAATATAGGCTCAGTGCTTCTGCAGGAAGGAAAACCTGTTGCTTTTGCAAGCAAGTCTCTAAGTGAGGCAGAGAGGAACTGTGTACAAATAGAGAAAGAAATGTTGGCAGTTGTCTATGGTATTGAGAAATTTCATCATTACACACATGGTCGCTTTGTTAATGTAATTACAGATCACAAACCCCTTGTTAACATTAGAGACAAGCCTCTGTCTCTTGCTCCCAAACGTTTATAAGCAATGCTAATGAGAACTCATAAGTACCACTATAACTGAGCCACAAATCAGATAACATCCCCATGAGTGATGCCATCTAAAGCCCCTGTAGATTTATAACTCGACTGACACTCCTTTCAAACCAGGCAAATTGTGTGAGGTTACAGAGGCCACTGAGTAAGATGAAATACTGAGTCAACTGAAGGTAGTTGTTTTAAAAGGTTAGCCAGCTAACAAAAGTAAAGTTCTTGTGAGTGTGTCACCTTATTTCAGCTACAGAGATAAGATAACTGTTCAAGATGGTGTGTTGCTGCGGGGAGAGTTATAATTCCCAGAACATTTTGGGGTGAAATTAAACACAAACTACATGTGGCCCCTTCAGGAATAAACTCATGTCCGAGACATACCAGGGAGCTGATTTTCTGGCCCAGCATGTCTTCTGAAAATAGGCAGTACATAGAACCATGTGTTTGTGCTTCTTCAGCTAGCAGACAAGCCCCGGAGCCACTATACATGCATGACGTACCAGACCGTCCATGGCAAAAAGTGGGGACAATCATTCACAATCAAGTGTCGAGCCTATTTAGTTACCATAGACTATTTCAGTCAGTTCATTGAGGCTGACTTCTTACCTGTATCTGACTCTGAGAGTGTTGTTCACAACCTTGAAAGTCATTTCATTCATCATGGCATACCTGCAACCCTAATCAGTGATAATGGACCACAGTTCACAATGCAATACAATACTTCCAGCAGTTCACCACAGCTTGGGACAAACATCTCCCATGTGATGTCAAGTCTAGGCAATAATAAGGCTAATGGAGCTGCCAAAGTAGCTGTGAAGACTGTGAATGGAATGATAAAGCGGTGTTTGAAGGCAAAAGAAGACATGTACCTAGGACTTCTGAACATCCGAAACACCCCACAAGATGGACTAAACACGAATCATGCACAACGACTAATGGGGAGAAAGACGAAGACAGTGATGCCCATAAATGTTACCCACCTGAAGTCCAAACAATGTTCTCTGGATGAAGAGAGATGGCTAATGCAGAAGAAGAGTACCGTGGCAGAGAGACACCAGGACCATAGATTGCTGAGACCGCTTTCAGTCCGAGAGGCAGTCAAGGATGCAGCCCATTGACAACAAAACGTAAGAGTGAAAAGGGGCTACAGTAACCAAGATCAAGAGCAGAACCTATGAAGTCGAGACAGAAGAAGGCAAAAAGTATAGAAGGAATTGGCAGTTGATACGACCCACAAGTGTTAGAAGAGTAGAAGACATTAATCCTGCCAAAGACAATAAACATCAAAGAAGCAAAGAACCTGAAATCTAGGAGGAGCTTGAGAGGAAACCAGTAGGGTCTGAACATGGTGCAACTCCCAAAGCAGAACACTCTAAAATACAGTAGAAGAAAAATACAGGACGTGAAGTGACTGCCCCAATGAGACTGGACCAGTAGCTTGACTAAATCAATGAGATTTATCTACCTGCTCATAGTGACTTTGAGGACTGATTAAAGGCTCTAACTACGTAGGTTCTGTAAATTATATACTGTACTTAGCATTAAGCAGTGTATTATCGTGAGTGTATTTTTGTAACATTCCACAAAATAACTACCTATGTTACTTAAAGAATGACGCCTTGATTTTAATCTTCGGGGCATCCATTAATATTGATGTAATGAAGTACAGAACATGATTTTCTCATTTCTATTATTATCTTGCATTTCTATTTTTCTTTACTTGAATTTTGTCAGTACATTCTTTTTCTTGAGGGGAAGGATGTTACGTGACATAAGTTTAAATGACGCACACTGTGCATTCCAGTGTTCTTTTGTTACTTTTTGTTGTATGGGTCAGGGCCGCTGAATAAAGAGAAGGGCTCTTCTCTCCATGTATTATTATCAACCAACAATTCTTATTGCCATGCCTGCTCGACACATAACACTCAGCAGACTTGGATAATCGAGATGACATAGTTCTAGAATCATCTTAGTCGTTCTGTGTTGCTTCTTTTCTTGGGATGTTAGATCTTTCTGGAGGTAGGGTTTCCATGCCCCTATACAGTAATCCAGACTGGGATGTGTACAGTTGAAGGAGCATTTTCCTACCTTTGTATTCGAAGGTACACTTTATAATTCACAAATCTCAATTTTTCTCACTGCTGCCCCCACCTGTTGCGCTGCCTTCAGTGACTGATCTATCACAGCACCAAGATCTTTCTCCTTATTGACAGTATCCAGGAAAGTATAATTTGCAGAAAAGTTGTGATTAGGGTTGCTGTATCCTACATGTAGGGTCTTGCCTTTCGTAATGTTAAAGAGCATTTGAGCAGCTCACACAGGCCTTACTGCATTGTTGAGACATATCTTGACTTGCTACCTCCCCAAATATCTTCCTGTTGTCCAAAAAATTGACAGTTGTTAATTCACTTCAAAATCTGCAACTGCATGATATACACTAGCACAGAATAGTAATAAAACTCATTATATATAGGTTTATACTGTATCTCATATACTGTATAGTATTTTTGAAATTTAAAAAAGTTTGAAATCCTATTTTATAGTGAAAGGTGAGATATACCAACACTATGACAAGGTTGTGTAAAATGCTCTGTCAAGGGAAATGTTCTGAGATGTAATGTCAGAGGTCATTTGGCGAATGACAGACAGGCTAGAAAACATGTACTGCACTGCACATGTATATACACAGTATAGTATTAATAATAATAACAACAACATTGATGATGACATTAATAATAATACAGGTGATAACATTAACTGTAGTTAATAATAAATATACTGTTATTAAATACTGTATAACAAAACTACTTGTCTATAGTACTATACAATTCTGTAATGTAGCGACTTAAATATCCAAATACCTGTAGTAATATATGCCTTAGATATTAGCAATAATAGGTTGAAAGATGTATGCCCTCAAAATCAATAATGCAATTCATTTGGTTTACTCACCTGCGTCGCTTTAACAATGTCAAAAGTTGAGAAATCGGACTCATTTGTGTTGCGAGTAGTAGGCTCAGAGTTCTGAATACTACCTGTAGCTTCATCACCGTCAGTCTCCCGCTCGACACCATACATTCCACTCGGATTACAAGCATCCTGATAAAAAAACTATGCATTAGAAAGTTGATGTATTTCAGATCTCATGAATATTATGAATACCCACTTATTTCACCTGATGATTAAACATCCTGATACTAATCTAACCTTTCAGAAAAATCTATGAAAGAAAATTTCTAGAATATCCAAAAAAAAGTCAGAGGAATTAAAGTGTTAGCCTACTTTCCAGCATGTGACCTAATGCTAAGCAGCCAAATGTTTCCCAGTGAGCTTTCCATACAAACACAAAATCACCCTAAGCTAACCCCAAATAATGCACTTCCATCCGAGGATATAATTATAGATTTACTTGGTTTTTCATATTTTTTAATGTCATCAGCTGCTGGAAAACGTTCATGGGTATGATTAAATGTGCTCAGGAATGCAGCTCTGCTAATATAAATTAAACAGTAGAGTCAGTATTGGGATGGTGACAGCAGCATGCATAAGGCCCACATGGAAGTGATCAACTACACATGTAAACGTGTATTTAAAACAGCGATGGTACTTCTGTTGTCACCTCCACAAATACAGGCCAGCGTGCATAAGATCGTGTACAATAAAGAAATAAACAAGACATTAATAACGTAACTAATTATGAAAGGAGTCCTGCTGGTCTGGGCTAAAGAAAACTAGTGTGAATGTGAAGTGATGGAAGTCCTGGCGTAGTACAATCTTAATTATCTCATCATATCTTTCTTAAGCTTGTAATTTTTTTTAAATATCTATGTGCTTATAAGCTTAAATCATATCTGTATAAACTTTAACAACACACGATACCGACCTGACCCATTAAATCGACGGGGTTGCACGACGGGTCAACCTCACCAGCCATGTCTGTTGTCATTACTACTCAGCTGTTAGTGTCGTCTGCAGAAACTACTCTTTTATTATATCAAACCCAAATTATTTGTATTTTTATATATATAATGATACCTCTTTAAGTATTGATTAGTTATTTATCTGTGTACTATGCGTAAATCTATATTTTTCCATAACATTTATGTCTTGTGATTTATAAATTCATAGGCGGGAAATTCGAATAAGTTTGATAAATGTCAAAATATGTCTCGGGTGTCCTCTTCACCAGCCAATCTGAAGTTAATTTTACGTTATCAGTAATTACTTGACATACACAGGCTCTTGGGTGTATCTGAATAGTGTTGAGCGTGTGTTAATGAACCACTTTCACTTAAACTGAAATGAGTGTGTGAGTGCATGGTTAGCTAGCCTGTTTCACTTCAACACACCGACCCCAAACAATTTTAAGTACCTAAGATAAGCTGTAAAGTTAATTACTTTTGACAGGGTTAGGGGCCTAAATCCATGTCGTAAGTCGAAAATGCTAAGATAATACATTGAAAATCTAAAATGGGTGTCTCTTTTTCTTCTCAGCACCACAAAACTCTCACTTTTAAGCATGCCAGCCATTTTAAAGGTAATTGCAAACGAAAATTTTGTCAGTACACAGCGCAATCACTGACGTTGGGACTCGAAAATACGTAATTTGAAAATTTTTTAGTATGACTGGGACGGTCGTATGTCTGGGTGGTCGTAAGTTGAGGAGTAGCTGTATATATGTATGGGATGGTCCCGATTAGACCATATTCCTATTAATTCTTATGGGAATTAATTCCTCTTTACAAGTGATTTCATTATCAATGGCATTTTTCTGGTCCCTATTAACCACTTATAACGAGGACCCCCTGTTTGTAGCAGTGACAAGCATGAAGCCTTTTGATATGATTAAGAATTTAGAAAATTACTGTACTCTAATTTTTGGTGATGCCAATTAGGGAGGGGGGGGGATATGCCCCACTTGACAGCGAAGTGCAACGTATACACACATACACTCACACACCTCCTATCATCACATTGGGCCCCAACACTCTCCAGGTTGTCGACTTCACCAAGCTCCTCAGCATTACTATAATTAAACTAAATTATTAAGTACACATTAACGCAATTGTCCAATCTTCTTGCTTTCATCTCTATTTCTTCCGTCCTCACAAGTCCCTCAAGAGTTCCCGCGCCTGAGCTTTTCAGTGCTTACTCAACATTTATACTTCCTAAGTTCAGCTATGCTTCCTCTGTCTGGTCTTTGTCCTTAAATGTTACACAGCTAGGACTCCTAGAAAAAGTGCAGAAGAGGGCATGCCAGATTATTCTCTCCCCCTCCTACTCCACATGAAGAAGTGGCTACCACCCAAGATCCCTCATCCACGAATTGCTGTCCAACACCACAACCACATCCAGCCCATACAATTAAGTACTGTACTGTACTGATCACTAATAGAACAACCCAATCCCAACTATCGTAAAAATTATCGACTACTGGTACTCACAGTTAACCAATGTGTTCACTCCCTGCCAATCTCACTTTCGTATTGTTACTGTGCTGAAATTCCTTGTTAATTGACCCCCTCCCCCCTTGCCATTATATGTAAACTTGTCACTATACTCATATACCGTTATTATATTTGTACCATGTACGTTACCTGTATATTATTTGTCAATCAAGTAATCCATTTCCCACTTACGTAACTTTCATCATCTCCAGCCCTTTGGCTGCCATGTTCTTTCAATTAACCATTAATTATTATTACAAACACATACATACACATACACCCAGGGTGATTCAAAATTATGCAATTATAGGAATATTTATTTTTAAGTTTTATAATAACAGTTCCTACTGTCAGCCTCTGACAAGCACACACACACATACAAATTCTTGAATGCTGATTTCAGTGAAAAAAATTTAAACATTGACATGTCAATTTTAGCACATTTGTTATGGACTGCACTGATTTATAACACAGAACAGTGCACTACTGAAAATTTAAAGAATGCAATCAGTAACAAATATAAATGTAAATTTTTAGATTTCTGCTCACTCCAGAAAAATCCTGCACTGCAATCCAGAGATCTTATTTAAAATTTGTACTAAGTTTTCTGAAAACTGAATTTAACAGAAAACCAAACATGTTTGATAAGCTAACTATGTACAGTAGTCTTCTTTTATTATTATATGCAGCCTAGTCCATAGTAATAAGGAGTATCTCACAAAAACTTAATTTCTAGGTCAAACAAACAAAGGAAAATCACCATAAAACCCCAACACATTCCATAATAATTTATTATAGTTCCAGGTGTAATACATAATATATCAACTACTATAAACATTCATGAATACTTGGCAACTTCATGAGGCAAAAATATAATACTAAGTAATGTAGCAACCATACAAAATTATGAAAAGTAATAAAAAAGCACATTACTAAACAAAAATAAAATGTTCACTAATATAACAGGCACCCCATTCCTCTTTTTCATCATTCCATGTTCATATTGAGAACTACCCTTACGAGCACATACAGTACTGTACTGTATATAACTTAGGTACATAACTACTTCATACCATCTTTTACTAGCTTTCATCAATATCAGTAACTATCAAGAGAATATACTGGTGTTAACAGGATATTTTCATGGTATCCAGTCTTTTGCCAATACTCAAGAGAGGATATACCTGTTATACGGATGTTAACAGCAATCTTTCATGGATTTCGGTGCAGTATAAAGTACAGTCTATTGTGGTGAGGATATCATAAGATACTTATATTTTTCTATCTCATGGCTACTGAAAGTAACAACAATAAATGTGAGTGCAAGTTTTTATTGGTGCAGCTATCACGTTAAGTCCTCAATCTCAACTATAAAATCTCAAGTTTGAAAAAATTTGGAACAATCTATATTCAGTTTGAAAAATAAACCAGAATCACATGATAATTTGCCACCCCAACTTTTTTCCACTTATGATTAAACTCCCTAATACTACCTGGGGGCATTGGGTTGGGATGGGTTGTGTTAGGTTTACTTGAGGGTGGTTAATCTTAAGACGAAATAAGTTGGGGTGATTACTCATGTGATCCTATACCAATACAAAAAATTACATTGTGAAAGACAAAACAAAAGTTTACTCTCTTTAGGCTTTCAATTTGTCAGCCAACTCTGCAGGTTTGAAGATTCCTAACTCTGTGACAATTCCACCTGTGATCAATTCTGCAGGAGTGACATCAAATGCAGGGTTCCAGCAAGATATACCTGGAAGAAACATTAAAAAATTTAGTCAGTAAAACAGTCACGCTAAAATTTACCTCGCACTCTTAACCCATAGACAAAATTCTACAGCACATTCTTCAGTTCAAGGGCAAGTGTAAACTGGGTTTAATTTACCCAAGTTAATAAAATCCCCAAGAATAGTGCTAACTATGACAGAATACCTGAGAGAAGTTTCACATGGCAAGAGTTCACGTAAATAAAGTCTGGGCAGAACTTTGACCAGACTGAACATCTTTATGTTGAAACACTTGTGGAAGAATACTTGGTGCAAAGCTTTTTTTTCAGGAAAAACGTCACAAAATGGTGATTAAAGGATCCTACTGGAAACAAGCATCTGATGGTTTTATTGGCTATACTATACTTAGTTGAATTACATTACTGTTTATACCTGCAGTCTATGTATAATACATACCTGCAGTCAGTATGTTTATATACATGCTGAATTGTGTGCTTCCATTATATGTACAATATATATGCAAATAAATCACTGTAAGTGCGCGTGATCCACGTATAAGCCGATAACCACAGAGGAAACAAGAAAAAACAAAATTCCCAAGTGCTTTTGTGTAAATCACATCTTCAGGAACATAACTACTTCATACCATCTTTTACTTACTTACATCAATATCAGTAATTATCAAGAGAATATACTGGTTAAGATATTTTCATGGTATACGGTCTTCTGCCAATACTCAAGAGAGGATATACCTGGTATATTGATGTTAACAGCAATCTTTCATGTGCTATCACAAATTTACCAAATGAATATCTATCTATCTAAAATGACTATGTCAAGGAGTGGATAATATATTTACAAGCACATAATTTCTTAGTGGGAACATGGGTATGGTTAGTGAGAGGGGTATATTGAGGAAGATCATCACTTGAATACAGGACATGCTTGAATACAGGGCAGACAGTTTACTAAAAATAATTCTGAGGTGATGATAAGCTTTCTCTTGTGGTGCATATGGAGGAGGGTTGGGTAACATTTGTAACAATGATTTAGTAAAGAATTAGAGATTTGTTACTAATGGACTCTGTGGAGAGATTTTCTTGACTGCATTAGACATAAAGAGCCTTGAAAAAATAAACAATATATTTACTTTCATCTCTATATACTGCCAGTTTGGGGGTCACTAATACTAAGGGTAAATACTTAACTCTATCTTAATTTCTAAGGGTCGCTGCCACCAGACCCCCTCTGGACAGCATGTAGCTCGTTAGGTAGTGTGCAGAGTGGACTGGGCATTGGGTTAGGTTTTCCAGTGACCAGATCAATAAGGGGAAAGAAGGGTGAAACCATAACATGTCTTAATTAATTTATTCCTTATAAAGCATACTGGTAAAAAACACACATGAATTGGTCTTCCTCAGAAGAACAACGAAAATGTTGGTCACCCAGATGGGCACCAGACGTCTTACATTAATGGCGTGTCATCCACATACTTATTGCATAACAATCTGTGACCACCTTACCTCGGTCATTCCTTCTTACACTATCCCTTAACACATCAGACTGCTCCATCTGTATGGAATATAGCACCGTCGGTTATCATACATAGTAGCACCATCTCAACACACATGTTACACTCCACCCCTGCAGGTATGGGACTCCTTGTAACTTTTAGGTATACACAACAGGCACCTCGTTCGCACACC
Source organism: Homarus gammarus (assembly GCA_958450375.1). Lineage (NCBI taxonomy): Eukaryota > Metazoa > Arthropoda > Malacostraca > Decapoda > Nephropidae > Homarus > Homarus gammarus. The sequence goes on along the minus strand of CAUDMG010002284.1, from coordinate 1,946,289 downwards.
GCCCTCGGTGGGTAAAGACGAGGGCTTCACCAAGAGACATACCAGTACTACTTCTACGCCTGGTATTATAGGTCGCTCCAAGTAACGACCGCAGAGTTTCTCACGGTCTCCTTATTTGTTACTACTCATTTGGAGTGGTGTGCTGGAAATCCACAGGTTCACAGTGGATTGGCATAGCTGGGAGTAGTCACCACCTGTTGGGACTCTCATAGGGATAATGGCTGCCGGGCAGCAAGGCACTCCGACCGCATGGAACCTGAGGTGACGGTAGAACGGAGGGTACTGAGAAATAATGCCTGACGGGCGGTTATCACACCCCCTAACACATTACTATTACACTTATATATCAGGCAAAGCTTTAAACTGTAATAACTCCTATATAAGCCTTAATTATAGGGCGGGATATAGCCCGATAGGACACTGACCTGAGGTGACGGTAGAACGGAGGGTACTGAGGGCAGTGCCCTGCCGCTCATCACCGCATAGGCCTACAGTTTCCAATCTTCAATTTTTACTTTTATTTCTTACGGTTCTCACCTGAACACTTTTCGGTATATTGTCACTCATGCCGTATAAACACATATTTTAATCCTAAATTCCCCTCTAAGGTAAGGTCTTGGTTTGCTAGTTCGTGGGTAAATTCATTGGGTTATAATATCAACGCAGCACACCCGAGGCGGGTACATGACACGCCTTAAAACAAAGGCTGAATGTTCATGGCGGGGGTGTATCAACTTCACTTAAAACTGTAATGAGGGATCCTCCTCTTACACATTGCACTATTTGAACACAGGCATAAGATTCTCTGATCACTGTACCAGTGGTGGGTATATGTCACGTGAGGATACGAGGCGTATTAAGTTCATACCGACGCATACAAGATATTTCCTTTCAAGTATAGTTTCTGGGTCACTTCCAACACCTCACATAGTTCTGATACATTTATCCTTTTTCCAGATCATTGTTCTCATGTATTTTCATATGATATCTGTGGAAGTTATGTTCGCTACACGCTCACAGACGTAAATAGTATGACCTTCAAACCCTGATTCACACTTAGTCCTACAGTACAATAGTCCGGCTCAACTGGACTTTAACATTCATCTTATGGATACCCTGAGTTCTCCTTAATGCTATGAATACATACAATTAATATGATATAACTGTACCTGGGTACAATACAACACATGGTCTAGTAACATTGAGTAGGTGAGTTATCCTTTATCAATGTTTCCCGTTTTCTGAGGTTCTACAAGCGCGGTGGATTTGAATGTTATATCGCGTAATATGAATTAAATGGGGTTTTAGGAATGACAATGATGTGCGCAGTACACCTAAACAACAATAGACAGACATACTGTATTGCATTTCATCATCAAATAAAAATAACAAATTGAAGAAGCTTTCTGACAACCAATGCACCATAATATTAGTACAGTACAGCACTATGATCCTCACCTGGGGATGCAATCTTAATACCAGCAATATCTGTCATCTCATTGTGTGGTCGTTCTTCAATTGGTATATCCTTGCCCACAGCTAAATTTAGGTCAATGGATGATGTAGGAGCACACACATAAAATGGAACATTATGGTGTTTAGCAATGACAGCTAACTGAAAAAAAAGGTTGACCATTAATTACAATACTGATGATCCACTTAAGCATGATACTTTCCAGTTTCAAGAGAAAAAGTATTTTCAGATCAAACAATTCCTGACCTTGGTGTTTTTTATATTTTTATAAATTTTTTAATTACTTCAATATTTCTTATATATTATATGCTGATTAAGAATTAAGGATCATAGAATGTGAAATCTAAAAACTTACAAAAGAATACTGTACAGTGAATATCTCGATTAGCCAGAACAATTGGTGCAGAGCACTTCTGGGAATGAGAGATTTCCGGGTAACAAGGCGACTCTTAAAGCTGGAAAAAAATCCCTCATCCCCGGCTAACGGAAAAATTTTCTCGGAAGTTCCAGAAATAGTGCATTTACATCATCTCTCAAACCCAGAAAAATGTCCCCCATCCCCGGAATTTTCCGGGTACTGGAAAAATGTTCTCAGAATTTACGGAAAATGCGCCCAATTTTCATCTCTCAAACACGAGAGAAAAAAACAATAAAATAAAAATAAATAATCCCCCATCCCTGGAATTTTCCGGGTACTGGGAAAATTTTCTCGGAATTTTCCAGAAAATTTCAATTCCAGCTATCAGAGAGTTTCAGTAAAGAGGGATTCTGGCTAATGGAGATATTACTATATTACACACCTGATAGGTGCCTATCTTATTTGCTGTATCACCATTGCTGGTAACTCGATCAGCTCCAACGACAATGGCATCAATCTTGTGAGAATTAATTAAGGCTGCTACCATACTATCACAGATCAAAGTTCCCGGTATTTTATCATACACCAGCTCATACGCAGTGAGGCGTGCACCTTGGTTGTATGGACGAGTTTCTGTGCAGTAGGTCTGATCTAAAATAATAAAAACAGATATAAAAACACAGTACAATGACATTTGGAACTTATCATCTTCATCACCTGTCAGCTTAACCCCTTGTGTACATGGGCTCTCTGTGCAGAGTAAAATTTTCTGACATTAACCAAATAAAATTCTGAAAGTAGTGTCACTGGAGTGAAGGGGTTAACACAAAATATAACTTAATCTGATTAAAAGTTTACAATCATACTTCCTTGATCTAATGCCTGTCACTGTTAACCATAACACAATAGCTATTAAAGCATTCTCCACACAATTTAACTGAAAGTTACTGAGGTTACTGGAAAATGCTTACTGTACTGTAAATCTCCAGTTTTTATTAATTCATTTTAATTTATCATTTCACCAGCTATCAGCTTACTAGCAGTTCAAGTGGTTGATCAGTTCTTTGCTACTTTCTTAGGACCTTCATTGTCCAGTGTTAGTACATGAGGAAACTGGAGCACCTAGAGGAAGCCTGTAATGCCTGGAAAAAGCCCTACTCTTACCCAACCTGCAGACTTGAACTTGCAATTGCAGTCATGAGACCTGAAATCCTATATTCCAGCAAAGCTCATTGCCAGACAGCTCTTGTTACTGCATTAGCCACTTCTGGGAACTTGACAATCACACTGCACCTCTTAGCCAGCTAAGAGCTGATTTTATGACAGCCCATCCCCCACTGTTCTTTTCAAAACTGCACTACATGTATCCTTGATAATCATGGGGTTAGGTTCTAGAAAACTACCGGGATAAGCAAAACTATACATATCGTAACACATTACATATGGGAAAAATTAGTTTCATCACATGACCCCAAAGATGCATCCACTAATTGACCAAAATACGTATATCCTCAAAAATGTGGAGATACTGTACACTAAAAAATATAATACTAGTAACTTATCTTTACTAATTAATGAATAACAAATAAACAATATACAGTACTGTACAATATTGTATCATGAATGACAGTCATAGTAGAATGAGAAGCAGTGTGTTGGTGAGAGCAGTGGGTGTGAGGGAGGGAGGAAGGTGGACAGTGGGTGGGATATTGTGCTGTGGACAGTGTGCTAATCTGATCTGGCTAAAGCAAATCCACCACTGAAATTATGATTTAGGTGGTGATAACAGAGGTAGTGGTGGCGATCATGAAGCTGGTGGTGGAGGGGGAAATTGTGGTAAGTGGCGAGGAGATGATGCATCAATCAGTTTGTTTGGTAACACTGGCTGCAGCACTGCCAGACACAACTGAATAGCTGATGTCTACCCACAAAACATTATGTTGCACAAATTTTAAATTATGGAGCGAGAAAGCAGAAAGGTGGAGTGGAAGGAAGTGGTAAAATGCAATAGGTGTGTTGCCAAGTGCATGCTTATCCTTGTCGAGAAATTGGAACATTCAACCAGAGAATACACATGTCTTCATCGCTTGGCTGGATCAGGAACCTTAACACTATTCTTGTTCACAGGTGCCATGGTGGAGGGTAAGTAAAAGTTACAAAAACTGCACCAAAAACAAGCACGGAGCAGGAAACGGTCTTCAAGCACCGACCAAAACAGTAAGGGGAAACAAATGCTGTCACTGGAAGCTGGCGCTACGAGTCGTGCTGCCATCACTTGACAGTCGGTGCTACTGCTGGCTCTTGCAGACCCACTGCTGTCCCATGATAATTCCGCGATAACCCAGATCAACCAGTGATAAGCGTACACATGGTCGCAATTGAGGATGCCATGATAAGTCAGATGAGCGATTATTGGGTCCTGTGATTATCGAGGATACATGTGTATTCAATCTCACAATTCCACTCCGTAACATCACTGAAATCTTTATTATTGGTTTGCAATATTACATCATTTCTCATTGAAATTTTTACTGCATTTGCTCAACTACTGTACTTTACTTAAAAAGTCATGTAAATTTTGTCAACTCACCTAAGCATCCACGTGCATGAATGGATCGAACAACTCCAAGTGCTGTACCATAGCCAGCAGTTGCCAGTGAGCCAGTGTTACAGTGTGTCAGTATCTTTACATTCTTGCCTCCAGCAGATTTCAAAATTGAGTCAGCACCAAAGTCACCAATTTTCTTATTAGTACTAACATCATAATTTAACATCTTCTGGCACCAACTAATTACTCTGAAAATTACCAATACCATAAAATAAAAAGATTAAAACTTCATTTTGAATACACTATACTGATTCTGGGTATTTGTTTACTCTATACAATATAAATACCACAAACCTATTCATTTACAGTACTTTATCAAATCTTTTTTCACACTGATTATGTAGGCAAGTTACTCCAATAAGCACTCACATAAATGAGAATTTGGTCCAGGAAACCACAATGTAGGATAAAAATTTTTACAGTATTATCCAAAGTGTTACTTTTTGAAAAGTATAATTTTCCCCTCTGAATAAATATGAATAAAAATTTGGTATGGGTCATCCAACTGCCTGGTAAAACACAAAGGCAATGGTTGCTTAACCCCTTTAGGGACTTACAATGCAGCTTCATATCATGCATTTATACTTTTGGCATGTATTTAGTATCTTTTTGAACCATTATTCTTAAAAAAAAATTATATTTTGGAAAATTTTAAGAAAAATAATGTTTTTTTGGTAAAAATATTTAATTTTGAACAAATTTATGATTTTCAAGTAATTTCAAAGGCAGATATAAAAACTTCATGGTCTCATGGTCATAAGAACTTATGAAATTAAAAAACAAAATTCAGGAACCACTCTAAAATCTTATCGCGTCCCTGAAGGGTTAAATGTCGCAATGCTGAGGCATAGTGTGTACAAGTTTTATTCACCTAACATATACACATAAGAAAAGGGCCAACAAGACTTTGTAATGCCTATATGTTGTATGGAAAATAAGCGTCAAAAGTAAGACAGTGTGTAAATGTACGTAACTGGGAATTTTGAAAACAAATTTCAATGTTGCTCTTAAACATAAAATGACATCAAATAAATACTACAATACAGTACTGTATTGTGTTCTGAATGGCCACCTACTGTACAGTAAGTATACTACATTGTAATGAAAATCGTGATGGGGTATTACTTACATTCATATGCAAAACACAAATTTTCATATTTTTCCTTTTTAATGAATAAAAATATAAACTTGCTTTACTAGAAAATTTACTTCATCTTACTTCTCTTTGGTCTCACTCGTGTTATCTTTTGATGGATGTCCATTAACAAGTAAAACAACATACTGCATACAGTAAATATAGTACAGGGTACTGCTACTGTACTTTGAGTACCGTATGTATATACAGCACAGCTATAATCATTCACATTAATATTAAGCATCCACTTATACAGTACAGTAATCTATTTAACAACTGAGTACATCCACAGTAATAGAGGAGATGGCGAACACTACAAGGTGTTGTTCTATTTTGTTCATTTTTTTCCACAGAAGTTCATATCATTATACAGTTGGTCCTCTTATTACGCGGTCCCACAATCCGCGTTTCACCGTTAACGCGGTGCCTTGCCAGAACCTAACATCCTTACATTCCGCGGTCGTTTACGCCATTGCGCGGAGAGTGTCCAGCGCGACGCTATTTTTAGATTTGCCCCACGCGCCACCCGCCCGCCTGCCTGCCTCTCCCTCCTCCTCCCTCCGCTTGGGCAAGCGGCGCGGTAAGGTTGCGCAGTGTGTGTCTTTGTTGCGTTATCACTGACGTCATATGACGTATCAGACCTGTGATTGGCCATGCATCCCTACCCCCCTCTGCCGCTAGCTGTAATTGGCTTAAAGTATTATGACGTGTCCACCCGGGGGAGGGAGGGAGGGAGGGAGGAGAGACGACGCTTGACCTAGCCGCGGCAGTTTCATCCCTCAAGGCCACTCCGTGTAAACGCGAATCCATTGTTCCGTAAAATGGCTTCCGCCGGGCCACCACCCCCAGAGAAAAACCTTTCCTTACCTGGACCCAGCGGCACTAAACCAAAGAAGACACGACGTTCCTTAAGCTACAAGGTGAAGTATACCATCATCCAAGAGTTGGAGAAAGGAACAAGGCAGGTTGATTTGGCGCGCCAGCATGGCGTGAACGAATCTACGATCCGGACTATAAAGAAGGATTCAGCCAAGATAAAGGAGCACATGAAGATCACAAAGTCTACAGGTGCTTCTATGATCAAGTATTTTCACAACCAGGTGCTTCTCAAGACAGAAAAATTACTTGTGAGGTACTTGGTGCGTCAGGCGCGACGGAACATGGCGGTCGACACGCGCTCTGTGAAGGACAGTCGACACGCGCTCTGTGAAGGACTACGCACGTGAACTGTACATCGCAGTGGCACGAAAGATGGGAATTACAGAGCCCAAACCCTTTAATGCTTCCTCTGGGTGGTTACAGAGGTTTAAGATCTGGAACAACATCACCAATATAAACATTGGTGGTGAAGAAGCGAGTGCTGATCGTGCTGCGGCTCGGGAATTTCCTCCGTTTTTACGTGAGATTATGGAGGAAGGACAGTACACCGACGACCAGGTGTTTAACATGGACGAATCTGGTCTTTTCTGGAAAAAACTCCCTTCCAAGTCCTACATTGTGAAGAATGCCAGCAGGATTCGGGGCCGGAAAATGCAGAAGGAACGCATCACCGTCCTGTTTACCACCAATGCCTCCGGTACCTGTAAGCTCAAGTTATCGGTGATCCACACAGCCCGCAAGCCGCACGCCTACAAGAGCATGGACATGACCAAGCTAAATGTCCACTGGCTGACAGCACGTAAGGCATGGATGTTCTCTACACTGTCCCTCTCCTGGTTTGATGACTGTTTTGTTCCCGATGTAAAGAAATTCTGTGAGCAACAGAATGTCCCATTTAATATTTTGTTGCTGCTGGACAACGCACCAGGACACTCGCCCCTACTGTTAGATCGTCACCCCAACGTAAAAGTGGTCTTCCTTCCTCCCAACACAACGTCTTTAATCCAGCCCATGGACCAGGAGTTGATTTGCAATGTGAAAGCTACATTCTCAAGAAAAAAATTCCAGCTCCTGAACGACTACACCAACACCAGGGAAGAGTTGCGTGACCTGAGTGACACCACCACCGATAGCAAGAGCGACGAAGATGAGGAACAACGGTTAGAACAGCAAAAAATATTCTGGAGAGTATTTAACGTCAAGAAAGCTGTGGACATCTTGGTGGAGTCATGGGATCAGCTGTCTATTGCTACAATTCGTCACGCATGGAGACATGTGTTGCATGGAATACCAGGTGAGAGGAGGAGTCAATCTGTGACTGGTGAGGTTCAGACTGTTGCAGTAGCAGTGGACCTTGCCAGAGAAGCTGCGCAGACTGTTACAGTTCCAGGCTTCTCCGAGACAACCAACGACGACATCTTGGAGGTGATCAGAAATCCTGAAGTGACTGCCGACGAGATGTTGGAAGAAGAACACGCCAGTGAAGAGGAGGAAGAAGGTGCGGCAGTCTCCGAAGAACACAATTTAAGTCATAGTGATATTAAGGGTGCCATGGAGTGTGCAGAGAAGATGAAGTCCTTCCTTTCCCGCGACAATGACGATGACCGCTATGAAGTCTTCCATAACCGGCTGGTGCAGGCTATGGAGCCGTACATCAAGGTGTATCACGACAACATCAACGCCAGCCGTCAGCAAAGCATAACAGATTTCTTCACCCGCAACCCACCACAGTCAGCCCAAGCCAGTGATAGTGACAGTGAAGTTGACTTTGAGGGATTTGTCAGGGAAGCCCTGACAACTGTAAGTGACAGTGATGATGATTCACCTAGTAATGGTGATTCACCTGAGGGCCAGTAATCTGCCCTCTGCCTCGGAACCAGCCTCCATCCCCGTATGCCGACCCATCTCTTCTACTACCGTAAGTGTTACACAAAATTTTTAGTTTTCTAACCTAACCTTTATTTTTCCAATGTTAACCTTTATCTTTCCTAACCTAACCTCTTCTATATTACTTGTTTTTTCATACCATCATAAAGTTAAGATAAAATTTTTACTACAACATTGTTGTGTGTCGTCAAAAAGTGGAGTTTGGGGATCGGCCTGGACTCCATTTCAATTAATCCCATATGTTATGTTGTTCACTTTCCGCGGGACCCTCCGGGTTACATTAACCGCGTAATACGAGGACCAACTGTAATAGGTATTTTTAAAGGTGGCAACTACTTTTTATTTTAATTATAAGTATTTTTTTTTTCTTAGTTTTTCTCTATCTATGATCATAAATCACCTGTAGTGAGCAGGGCATGAAGGATGGAGGAAATTGTGGGGTAAGCCAGTGAAAATTAATCTTATGACACTAAAATGATTTCTCTACATTTTTTATAAAAATGATGTCATTATGTGCTTTATTCGTGAAGAAATTAATTATTTACTGTAAATACTCCTCCGAAAAATCAACCAAGTCAACACATGTCTGTCCAGTTTGTTTACAACCGACCCGCTCAGTCTAAGCGTACTCTCGTGTCCACAAAAATGTACAAATTATACCATGTCGCTTCAACAAAGTTGCTTTCACTGGTACCATGTATCAAAACAAGTACTTTCTGTTTAATATGGCAGAGGATCCAGGGGCTGCCGCCCCCCCCTCATCCCACCTTGGAAATTAGGCAGTTTTCTTTGGTTGGTTAGGTCAGGTACTAGTAAATGACACCTCTTTTAAAATATAGTACTGTACTTACTATAATGATTAGAATACCTGTGACAAAAATGAACAAAACTGAACAATGCTTTCTGGTGTTAGCTATTTCCTCCAGGATTACCACTTCCACGTACACCAGTGTGACCCGACCAAACATGGCAGATTTTCTCTGCATATTCCAGTTTCCTCCTGTACAAACACTGGAAGGGCAATCACATCAGTAAAAATGGGGGTTAGTGAGCTGATCAGGAATGAAATAGATACAATAAATTAACTCTTTACTTTACTTTATCCACTTTGCCACTGGACAAGCCACCAGCTTCCTTTCCCCCATCTAAGCATAGAATTAAATATCATACCTATTCCATTATAAATGAAGTTTGGTACTCACGAATCGACCATCTCTGTAACTGAAACCTTATCATTATACAAATTCTTAGTAAACGATGTCAGTTCTTCAGCAGCTTTCTTCATGTTAACAGCAGTAGGTCGAGCTGTTACTAGATACTGCAACTTTTCACATATGGTTTCGAGCAGCTCATGTTTGTCCTTAAATGATGCCTGACTCAATTCAGTTGCTAGACTCAGACAACCAACAATTGCAATTGCAGGAGCTCCTCTAACCTGTAACAGGCAGTCCAGATAATAAAATGCATAAGACAAGGGGAACAGTGTCACATTATTTGAATAAAATATCTTGCAATGCATACATTTGTGTTTACCTGTATTATTATTATTTTTTTTTAAAGTTCTTTCAGACTGTTGATAAGTATTGAGTACCATATGCACTTTACAAGCTCTTAAATGTATCTGAACATAATATTCCAATGGTGGTCAAATCTGGAATTAAAGGAATTCATACATGGTGCTGCTCAAAATTTTCTAGTAGGTTATGCCCATAAAGTTGGGAAAAGTCAAATGAAAAAAAAGTCTAAAATCAAGCCATAACCTAATTTTCCTTAAGTTAAACTGTACTTTAGAGACATGTCTATAACCAATGACTTTTTTGCAACTATCATTGCAAAGAAGTTATCTATATCATATACAATTCTAAAGTGCTGGTAATACTTTACAATGTATATGCATAACTAAACTTAAAATTTTGGAATTTTGTTTATAGAATACCCTGTATTTGTTAGTTGAACATACACTGCAGTACTGTACTTGTACAGGTACCTGTACTTGTAATAGACAGGACAGTGAAAAGTTGACTTTGTTGAGAAAATTGCAAGAATACATGCCACTTAGTTTTTGGTCTTTTCACTTCAGAAAGAACTGTATAATTTGGTGGGAGACACTGTTTACATCTGAATCACATGACTGTGTCCCTCCAATCACTTTAAGTCTGGGTGTCATGCGACTACATCCTGCCAATCACCGTAAGTCTCAGACTCCTGTGAATATGTCCCTCCAATCACTAAGTCTCAATGTCATGTGACTATGTCGTGCCAATCGCCATAAGTCTAGGTGTCGCGTGATATTCCTGCGCACGCTTAGAGTTTCAAATTTTACTTAGCTAGTTGTAAGATGGCTTCTCTCTGCATTGGGTGTTCTTCCTCAGTTTGGCATACCAGTTCATCATGTACAGTACTGTATTTAAAAACAAACCTGCTGCCATGGAAAATTTTAAGGCTCCAAGTATTCTGCAAACCTCTGTGAAGTGTGGAAAGTGCAATTCAGACTGTCACTACTGTCAAGATAACTTTTGGTTTTATGCAATAAGACAAAGTTGTCAAGACAAAGAAATCTCGGTAAAATTATTGTTTCAGTCATCCACCTACCGGGTATGTATTTGGAAGTTGAAAATCACAAGTTGTAATTTGCGATAGAAATGAAGGTCAGAATCATTCAAAACACATCAAAAACCATTGGAAAAAACACAATTTCAACCTAACTGGAATCATTATCGTTTTGGTCATCCAGCAGGTTAGGTTAGGTTGAAATTATCTTTTTCCGATGGTTTTTAATGCGTTTTGAATTAATTCCTAAATCCAAATAGGTGGATGACTGAAACAATAATTTTACCACCTAACCTAATCTAAAATTTGCTGAATGACCGAAATGATAATAATACCAGAATCACTTCACTTGTGTTTCTGAACTTATGGGCACTTGTGGGCCAATGTATCTGCATGTAGCATCACTTTGTCCTCCTGCTTCTTATAATTAAGGTTCAGTTAGGTTGAGTTAAGTTCGGTTAGTTTTTTTTTTTGTGTTTTCACCCCACAATTTCCCTCTACTTTAAAGCACAGCCCACTTTGTGCAATCAAATTTGTTAGTAGAGTGGGGACATATTTCCGGTATTTTTTTTTTAAAGTAGACAACCAACAAACCTCTAGGTTAGGTTAGTTTAGGTGCTTTTTGGTTGTTGAGCAATGTGTTTTTCCAATATTAATATCAATGATTGTCCACTTGTAAAAATTTACCATATTTCCTTACCAGCCATAGGAGGTCAGATCAGAGAAACATCATAGAAGAAAAGTGTCTTAGAATTGTCTAAACTATTGATTACAAAGATAAAATTCCCAAGATTCGGTGGGTGGCAACAAATGCAATACCACATAAAGTAATTTTCCTCTATCTTCCTATACAGGTATAAGAATCAACATACAAGAAATACCATATAAAGCTCCATGCATGGTCACTACAGAATATGGAATTATTGATGACTGACCCGCGGCACTCACTGATGAAAATACTGTATAAGAAAATAAACATCAAAACAAATACATATTGGATATTTTGCCGTACCCGGCTAAGCTCCTACTAACGCTATTTTACCGTGAGTACTTTCTGTTTAATATGACGGGGGGATCCCCCCCCCCCCCCCCGCTTAGGAAATTAGGTAAGGTTTGTTAGGTTTCTTTGGTTGGTGAGGTCAGGTTATATTAGGTTCGAGTAAATGTCACCTCTCTTGTAATGATAAGTTTTCATGCACAACAGAAATATGGTTAGGTATGTTTACAGCTACACAACGATCCGGTCCAAATAATTACCCAAATGTACCCAAATGTCGCAAAATGTAGCCGCAGTGAAGTCAAATAATGGTCCTACATGAATAAATCGGACTGCTAATCACTTCTCGACTAGTATTTGGTGCCACGACTTCATTGCGGCTACATTTGGGTAATTAGTCGGACCCCAACGATCGACTCAAGGCGAAATAAACGCCAAATGCCGCCAGTCACGGTCAGATATACAGTAGTTCTCACGTTGCTTGCCAGTAATGGATTAGCAATTCACGGTAAAATAGCATTAGGAAGAACTTACCGGTAATGGCAAAATATCCACTGCCAAACAATTAATGCATCCGCCGGTCAGTCGTCAATATTAACCTGGATTATTTACCCATGATATTAATATACTGTAAAGGTAAACTTCAATTTATTTGACAATGTCAGATTAATAATGGTGAGAATCTTTTTGTTGGTCTGACTTTTCGTATTTCAGGTGCAACACTATTGTATACTTTTCTTACCTGCATCTTATTTATGACTTGCCAGCCTTCTTTAACATTGTTGACAGTAATATATTCTGTTTCTAACGGCAAGCGAAGTTGGTCAAGGATGTATAGCTTACTTTCATTCCATTTTATTGCTTCCAAAGCCATTTTGTTAGTATATTTCAAAGTGACCGGCTTCTGCTCCTCGTATTCACAAGACGTCTTATTGTGAAGCTCTCTTTGCTGTGTCTGGCTCTGACACGCCAAAATCGTGAGTTATTTTTTCTTTTTTCATTTTCATCTTCAAATTTTGAGCAATATTACTGTCTGGGAACATTTTCTTTAATAATTTTACCAAGTGATCTGTAATTGAAAAATCCATTCTATGCTCTACCATGAAATTTGAGAGCAAAGTCTCTCCATGCCGAACTTGATCATGTAGATCTTGCCTTGGAGTTTTTTCAATAAGTATTGTACAGTATATCAGAACTATTTTTTTTTAGATAATTTTTTCATGTGCTTGGTGGAAGCCTTGTGCTTGAAGAGCCCGGACTTGTTACAATTATTTAGTTTACAGTTGCATACCCTGCATAATGCAGCATATTTATCACTTACATCAGGTTCCACCCAGTCTTTTTAGTCTGGGTCGGTCAACCACTCAATTTTAAATGCTTGCTTTTACCATATTTTTGCCTTCTTTTTGGGGGGAGTACTAGCTTCACTGTTGCCTCGGTCATCTGCATCACTCATTGCCCCTATATTTACAACTAAGTTGAAAATATCACCAATTTAGTAAAGAACAAAACTGTTTAGCTTTGGCGTCATTCTGTTCCTTTATCAAATCTTGGTCTTTTTGTTCCGACCTTGGGTGCTTGGAACTTTTCAAGAAAAGCCTAATTATCTTGTTATTATATATATATATATATATATATATATATATATATATATATATATATATATATATATATAATTTTTTTTCTTTTTTTTTTAATTTGTATCATGTACCGTAAGTTTATTATACACGGTATTGAGGGTAATGTTTTCACAGCTGGACTTCTCACTTCGAATATATAGTCAGCACACTACCAGTGTACAATTCCTTAGTCTTTTCACTTTATATTGCTCACAACAATTCCACAATGCTGTACTTGCACACCAATTATCTTCAGTTGTCCTACTATACCCTTTCTACACTAACCTGGCCCACAGGCCCCTCCCCTTTGCCATACTAATATGTCAAGGGTTCGAGCCTCGGCCTGGACACCGTGAGATGGGTATTGTTATCCAGTGTGACCCTCACTACCAAACACCACAGGTTTCCCAGTCCTTGGTTTCCTCCTGTACTAACATTGGATAGACCGCCCAAACGGCTATTAAGCTTTTAAGTGGCGTATATGATAGAAAATTCAAATGTGTTCACAACAGGCTGATCGTTGCCCCTTAGCACCAGCCATCTCTAGTTTTCCCATGAGTGGAATGCTTTGCTTTCCCTCTCTTGAAATTGTGGGCACTTTTAGTCTGGAAATGTTCATCTTCGCCAAACAACTTTTCAATGTTCTTCTCTGTTTTGCCCTTCTCTCGCTCTCGTTTAACTTCAAAACTTTTTCAATTTATGATCCATTAACTTGTGGCAAATGTTAAGATGCATATTAGTTACATTCTTTATCAAAATGTATTTGTTCTCTAATCTATATATATACTGTATTATAGGTTAATTTATTAATTTGGATCAGTCTATACACATACACTCCCCCCTCCCACTGCCACCACGACTACCAACACACCACCACACCGCCACTACCACCAGGCCCGTCCTTTAGGGGGACCGAACAGGAGCGACTGCCCGGGGCCCTGCGGGCCCAGCGATCTCGGACACATTACCTGTTGACTGGTTAATCTGACCTGACGGCTTATGCCACCAACACAACCGTGACCTTACCATCCAGAGCGACAGTCTCATTCTCTGTCATTACCAACTGAGAAGGGCTCGTGATGAGCCGAAACTGAATTGATGTGTGGGTTTTTTACCTTCATATATATATATATATATAAATATATATTTTTTTTTTTTGGGGGGGGGGGGGGGGGGGGACGGCCCTGACTACCACAACCCCCACCACACCACCCACACTACTGCCACCACCTTCACCATTACAACCACCACCCATCACCACATCACGCCTCTTCCTTTCTCCAATCACAGAGGCTGAATCCCCTACTACAATACATAAATCTTATCTCGTTCCCTACACAGCTTAGTTATCAGCTACCATGACTCAAAAAATGGATGGTAACAAAATGAAACACTTCAATACTGTACTGTATATACTTATCTTTATTGTCACAAAAACACACTTTTTTAAATAAAAATAAAAGTTCAGGAACAAGTTCCCTTAATAATACAAGGAAATAAAAAACTTTCTTACATTACATGAAAATATCAAGAACCTGTAAGATGGAATATGTGAATGTTGATTTATGGCAACAATGTTTGTGATGAATGTTATTTACATATGGCATAAAATATCACAAATTATAAAATGTAGACTGCTATATCACTAATAAATGATAACACTATCTACCCATTTATGTTCGTCCAAATATTTTATGTTGAAAATAAATATGGACATGACAGAAAACAAGGTACAAGATCTCACCAAAATATTTCATGGAACACAAGGTCTGAATCTAAAATTATTATTATTATTAATCATCAGGCATATTCATGTAACAAATTTGGTACTATCATGCACATCAAAAATAAAACCAATAATCTTGATTAAATGGGTTAATCTAAATAAACCACTACTGTACATATGGCCAGCCCTCCATCAAAGTCTTTGTGGTTTATTGCTAGTTTTAAGTGGGGTTGAAGCCATTGGTAGAACAGCACCAGTAGAAACATGGAAAGAGTTTTCTTTGTCACCCAGCAATTTGGAGGCATCGTTAAGGCGACTAGTTGACCCACTCAGTTTCACCATTTTGTCCTCCAACCGCCTGATATTCTTGCGCTGCCGCTCAATCTCCTGGCGTAACTTATGAACTTCCTGTAGAGTGCATAATAATAGGTAAATTGTTATATAATTATGAGCCTCAATGCTTAAGAAAATGCTAAAAGGTACACAAAGTGAGTGTTGTAAAGTCACAAAAAATGGTAGAGAAGGGTAATTGGTATACAGTACCCACAGGGATAAGTCTTTCACCCTGGTTTGTATAAATATGCAATGGAAGGTTTATCATTATTCCCCAGTCAGCAGCTGTACAGTCAACCCTCGCTTTACTTGGTCCCACTTTACGCGTTACCCTGCCGAAACCGGAATGCTCACTTTCCGCGGTGTGTGTACCCTTTTACGCGGAGAGCGGCGCGAGCAGGGTGCGCACAAGGTCACCCAGTCATCAAAACATTACCGAGTTCTTCACCCGCCACCCACCACAGCCGGCCCAAGTCAGTGATAGTGATAATGATAGTGAGGGTATGGACTTATATGGATTTGAGGGGTTTGACAAAGAGGCCCTGCAAGCCTCTGTGGTGGATAGTGATACAATTGATACAAGTGATACAGGTGAGGGCCAATAATCTGCCCTCTGCCTCGGAACCAACCCCCCATCCCCGTGTGCCCAGCCATCTTTCCTACTAATGTAAGTGTTAAAAAACCTAATATTATTGATATTTTTCTTAATTATTAATTGTGTGTGCATACTATCATAAAATTAAGAAGTTATTTTTACTACAACGTAGGTATTGTGTCTGAAAAAGTGGAGTTTGGGGGTCGGCCCGGTCTCTATTTCAATTAATCCCATATGTTATGTTGTTCACTTTGCGCGTTTCTCACTTTACGCGGGCCGCCGTGGGTTGAATTAACTGCGTAAAGTGAGGGTTCACTGTATATAGAGAACCACCTGGAATTTGGAACATCAAGGAAAGGAGGATCTATATTTATGTAAAACCCACTGCAGGTAGTTTACAAATTAAGTTGAGGAAATGAGGAGTACATTGAGGAGTGTTCCTATTTGCTGTTTCACTCCCTTCTTGTCACTTTCCTCATACCACTGCCCATATTTCCACCATTTTTCTATCTCCCATAATGCATCCCAAGCACATGGAAGTGGAGAAAAGATAACATAGATAAAGCATAAACAATTACCACAAAAGTATTGATCTTACTTCTTTAAGTATGCTGTTCTCAGTCTTGAGCTTGAGCACATGCTGGATTTTCTGTTTGTGATTCTGGTGACCTAAAAGTGTTGCATACTGTTTGCTAAGCTTGTCCACCTCTTCCTTGGCTGCAGAGCTACGTTCAAGAAGGCTAGCTTTCTCAACCTCATATGCATCTAGTTGCTCCTGTTAAAAAGTTGTTGTTTTTTATTACTGCACATAAGACATCAAATTTTCTCAAATCTTGGATTATATTGCACTTATCTTATAAAAATTTAAAAGATTTGAAATAAAGATCAATTCTGAATTACTGAATGATGAACGAGGAGAGAAGATTTTTTTTAACTTACTCTAAATGGTTCAACCATTTTTTCAAGATGCTGGAATTTGTCCTTCCAGAAAGTGACCTCCTCCAATAATGCTGCATTAGTGTCCTTGAGGTCTTGCTTATCAGCTTCCAATGACTGAGTAACACAAGACACCTCTGCAGTCTTCTCCTCAGAGTATATTAATTCCAATCTGGGCAAGGATGATAAAAGATGTACAGGAAAGAAGTGCAAATATTGCACTACTAACTTCAATGAAGAATTTTCTGATGTGATATTAATCTCAGATAAAGTTAACCTTGACAGCTGACAAATTTCCAATATAGTATTATCATCAGAAACCTATGTAAATTTTTTTTTTGTACAAATACCTAGACAACTGGTTTCTGGTACTGTTGAGGGTTTCCTGAAGGTTAGTAATACTATCAGCAGCCTCCTCTTTTTCTCTGATTAGCTTCTCCTCTTTTACTTCCAATTCAAGCAGACGGGTCTCACACTCTACCAGAGCTGCCTGTTTTTCCTTGAGGTTCTGTTGGGAGATTGTTTTGTATTACAACATGACCAATTTGTAAAAAACAGTAAGACTGCTTAACTGTGGCTTTCAAATTGTTTCTGGTGAAATCAATTATCGGAAGAATGTTCAATAATAAAATAATTATTAATAATAATAATAGTAAAAATAATAATAATAAAAAACTTAAGCTTCCACTCTTTTCCTGGCTTATTGTCCATGAAATAGCAAAATATCTCGTTGATTTTTATCTGCATTTAATTTTATTACTTATGTTCTTATACAGTATATCCTGAACAAGCAACTTGCTTGGCGAGATACATCATGCTGCTTACCTTGCAGAGTGACTGCGTTTCATCACTTTTTGTATCTAATGTATCATTGAGAGATTCCAGGATATTATCTTTTGATGCTAGAGTCATGCTCAGGGTGCCTATTTCATCCTTCAGTCTATTCACGTTAGTTTCCAAGCTGTTCACTTCTTCCTTCTGGGATTCTAAGCTCTTGCTAGCAGCAGTATATTTCTCCTGCAAGTCTTCAGCCTCTGAAGTTTTCTCTAACAAGGAAGTCTGTGTAGAAATGAACTACAGTAGTTATGTCTTCCAGGTGTGTAAACTGTGTACTCATTGTGCATTTTTTTTGGCCAAATAATGGCAGCAAACTGTGTATGTTTGTGGGAAGACCATGAAATTTTATTCAGGTCAGGGAGAGGTGCATCTAAATGCTATAAAAATTAAATTTCATATCATTTACATTTTGCTTAGCTCTGTTAACAGTGTCTATAAAGTGGAATCAAGAAAAAATCGAACATTGATGAAACAGCCTGGGAACCTAATTAGGTAATCCGGTGACCTACAAAAAACCTATCAAATTCAGTGGGATATTTTTTTTTGCTAAACTGTTAAGAAACATGTGTAAAGGTACACATCAAATGTCCCCAGTATATGCAGTGTGTGTGTGTGTGTGTGTGTTTGTTTTAAAAACAAGTCAGCTTGAGGGAGCAGTGGGGCCAACTCTAATGGAAAATGAAGCAAAGATCTATAGCCAAAGAATTCATTGTTATAAGCTGACACGAACAGA
Source organism: Homarus gammarus (assembly GCA_958450375.1). NCBI lineage: Eukaryota > Metazoa > Arthropoda > Malacostraca > Decapoda > Nephropidae > Homarus > Homarus gammarus. The sequence goes on along the minus strand of CAUDMG010002284.1, from coordinate 1,927,622 downwards.
CAATATTATAATAAAAGAATAATAAGAAATCAGTGTCAACTAAATTTTTTTTTGAAAATACAGATTTAAAGGGGAAAAGTGAGTGTACTTGACAGAAGTAAAAGAGAATGGGTAAAGAAGATCGAGGCATGGTGGAAAGGTACAGTAATATAACTGTTACATAAAGTCTTACCGGACTATTAATAGATGTCCATATGAACTAATGGACCAGTAGAAAAGAATCACAAAATGCATAAATAAACCAATAAATTTAATACTACAGCAATTTTAAATGTATCACCAACCTGCAAGTTTTTCAGTTGATCTTCATAACCATTATATTTTCTATCCATGTCTTCTAACTTATGAGTTGCCTGTGTCACCAAATGTGTCTTCTCTTCCAACTGCTTCTCATATGATTTGGTAAGCTTTAGTTTTTCCTCCTCAAGGAATGACATTTTATCCTCCAAGTCACTTATCTAAAACACATCAAAATAAAGTTTCTACTGAGCAATCTACTATTTCATAACCGACTACAAACAGAGAACTAAATACAATATAGCAATGAACTTGATGTTATAAGCAAGAGGCAGACATTTTCACCACATTCAGAAGACTGAGAGAAAACTGATCTGTTGTGTCTGACTCATTTTTATCTTCCTGGGGGGTTGAATATGAGCTTCTAGTAGAATGCATTTTTTTTTTTTTACTTTTGCAGTAAAACAATTCCAGCTGAAATAATATTTTTTAAGGAGCCATATTCATTCTTATTTGATCTTTAAACTTTAAGTTTCAATCAAATGGTCATTACCTTTAACTTGAACCTACAGAGCCGAGTCCAAACCAACTCAAAATCATAGAGGATACGATAAGAATCTTTGAGTAAGCAATTTCCTGTTTTAGTTTGTATTTTAGAGTTCAGCATCATCAATAAACTATCTACACTGTGGAATGCAGAGAATTTGTGATGTTTGAATTATTTATTATGGGATTGCAATATTTTCCCAATTAAGTAATTATCTCTCCCTTACCCTTCTCCCTTATTTACTTAACGCCATGGAAAGGTGTTTACTTTTGAGATCATATAGTGTTAAAAGTCCCACATACTTTTTCAAGGCTCACATACTATAGCAGTACCAATATTTTTCAAGACACCAAACTTTATAAGTGTGTGAAATTTTGTGGGAAAAGTTGTAAGTACATAAGCTATAGATACATCAAATACTAACAACTTTCTTATCAGTTACCTTATTTTCGGCTTCTTTAAGGTGATTCTCAAGGTCCGCAATCCTTGACCTTAGTGTAACACGCTCTTCTTCCATCTCTCTCTCTTCTGTAGATGCCCGAAGATGTAGCTGTGCAATGGTATCCTCTTTAGTCTCCAATGTTTTTTCTAGATTGTCTCGGAGAGTTGTTAGGTGCATTTTCTCCTCGCGTAATGTTTCAATACACTGCTGCATCTCTTCTACTGCTTGAGACTTTTTTCGCATATCAATCTGAGGAAATATCATCACCATTAGACCATTATCTGTACTTGCATGTGTTAGCCATGATTACCTGATGGATTATCCTCATACTAATACAGTATGAGTAATCTTGATGTAGTTGCACTCAATATATATCCACAAAGAGACTGATCTACTTTTGTATGCCTAAAATTAACATAATTCGGAGCAAAAATATATCAGTAAAATATATATATGTTTTATCTTTAGGTGTCAAATCTCCTTAGTGTACAGTAAGTCCCCAAGTTACGTACATAATGGGGACCAAAAGGTTGTACTTAACTCGAAATGTACTTAACTCGAAAATCCCCCAACCCTATAAGGTTATCTGGAAAATCCTGTGCTGTTTTCCAATCAGCACTCGCCGCCTCACCAGTCACTCGAACATTATGCAGCTTATTTCGCACCTTGAATCGGTTAAACCACCCATTGCTAGCATTGAATGTCACAGTATCATCAGGGTGATCTTTCTTTAGATCGTTGAAAAGACTTAGGGCTTTCTCCTGAATCATACTGAGACACCACAACAGGGGTCAAAACCTTACCAGGTACCGGCGCGCCACAGGACGTGAGTTCCGACCGGCAAAAGTAGCCGATGCGTTGTTCCGACCGGCAAAAGTCGCCGATGCGTTAATTTCATGTTTATGCATTTCTGTAGAGATGTTGTATTAAACATACTACAAATTGTACTATTGACTCAAACTTTTAATATCCTTGTGTTTTAACTGAATGTTTTCTCGAAGTCTACTTTTAAATTTACTCCATGGATAAAACGAAAAGATGAACGAAATAACCATCGCTGTGCGCGAGACCTGGAGTAAACAAACGTCCTGTACAGCGCCGTCCTCTCTGGGACCGGCGCGCCAGAGGACGGTAAGCTTTTGAACACTACTCCTCCCACTGGCTTCACCACTCTTACGCTTTACACCAGTCATTGCACACAGAGTAAAGTGTACAAAATAGGGCAGAAATTCACAGGAGAAGTACTGTATGCACAATGACCACACTTGTTGTTTTGGTGCGTCTAGCGTGTCGTCTGCATGGTCAGTGATAGTGGCGGCGCGGTGCGGCTGGCTCGCCCGCCAAATTTAAAAATTGCTCGCCCTTTTAAGACAATATTTTTGCAATTAAAGACTTCAGAAACGATGTACGTATCGGCCGTTTGTACGTAATTCGGATGTACGTAATTCGGGGACGAACTGTATATGGATCATGTGAAAAAGCCACGACAGTACTGTCAAATAAAAGGAAAACATATTAAATTTAAGTGAATTTTCAGTATAAAAGAATGAAATATGACCTGCTTCGGTAATAGAAAATAATGGCTGTGGTCAATAAAAGTTTGCAGAAGCCATTGGAAAAAAATAAAAAATAATGAAAAAAATAAAAATTACTGAATTTGTAAACAACCTGTTCCCACTTGCTGCAAAAGGTGAAATAAGCCTTTAAAAGTGGAGGGGGATCAAACAAGTTAAAATTATTTCAACATATAGTTTTCCCCCCACAAAAAAACCACCTTGATTTAACTAAGTCATGTATATATTTATTTTCACAACTCTGACATAAAATCAATTTATCATTTAAGTAAAGAGGTTACCTTTAACTGTGTTATCTGTGTACAAAATCCAGAACTTGATGTTTGCAAAGCTGAAAGCTCTTTCTCTGTGGCAGCAGCAGCTTCCTGTGCTAATCGCACCTCTCGCTCCAGTTTGTCTTCAAGATCACGATTCTCCGCTTCCTCACAAGCTTTAAACAAAATTAGTTATTTTCATTTTAGAATTAGTAATTCAGATGTATTAAAGAAATGAATAATATCCTACACTCTGCTCGTGGCAATAAGTACTGTATAACTTTCTGATCAATTTATGTCTCTAAGTGAACACTACAAAATAATCTGATGACTTTACCTTTAGGTTAACAGACACCAAAACAAGCCTAGTCAAAAATGTATGCCTCAATGTGAGATAACTGACCCCCCCCCCCCTTGGGTTACACACGAAAGAGTGATCCTATCAAGCGACTAATAGAAAAGTGTAACATATTTAATTTAAACATTACAACCTAGAAACCTTCCTCCTTTCCCCATGATCTAATGACAGACTGGAGAGTGTGAACTACATGTTTCTTTCCATCCATGACACCAATAATTTTGTCCAAATTACAATACAGTATCACAAAAACATACACTAAGTATAATATATATACGTATATTGTATGGCTAAGTATAAGTTACTCATACCTGAGCAACAAACTATTTAGCTAAATAGCCCTGAAAGCAAACCTATTTCATATGTAAAACACAACTCACCCAGGGCATCTTCCAAGTTGGTATATTTCTGAACCAAATCCTTGAGGTTTGATTCCATTGTTTTATTCTCCTCTTTATAAGCAGATACTTCTTCCTTCAAGCTCTGGATGTCAGCATCTGATGCCATGCGGAGAAGATTCTCCTTCTCAAGCTGTTCTGTGGTCTGAGTGAGGGCACGACGTGTAGCCTCTTGTTCTAACAGAGCTTCAGAGTACTTCACACCCAAATCATCCAGATCTCTTTCTATGCGATTTAACCTGCATACAATATTTAGTTTAGTTAGCAATACTGTTTCAACCCATATCACAATGTTTTCCATCAATATTTGGACAATTAATGCAGACCAGTATGACAAAGCTAACACAAACTCTTTCTGATTACCTGTACCGTAATTTGGGACTTTTAATTTTATAACCGCAATCACCATAAACAGGCTAATAGGAATGATGCAATTAAAGCAATAAAACTTCATACCCAAATCCTTTTCTACAAACAAGACCAATTTTAATTTAATTTTTCTTTCCACATTAACATTCTGATTCTAGAATCCAATCTCAATAACTAAGTTGGTTGAGGGGTTGGTTATCACAGGGATTGTTGATGAAGGATTGATTTTATTCCAGTGAGCTGGCAGGAAAGATATGTATGGGTACTGACAAAATAGACAGGAGTCTGTTATTACAACTTCCCCATGAAATTCTCAAAAAGGATGACAGTATCAGTGATTTAGAATGCTAGGTACAAAACCAAATTACAGTACTTTTATTTATATACAGTACAGGCACCTGCAAATGAATGCAATGTAATTTTTAGCACACATACCTGGAAATGTGTTGAGCTTCTCTGTCACTAATTTCTGCCATGAGCTCCACCACCTTCTCCTCTAGCTGATGGTTATTATCCTCCATATTGGAAGTTTTCATCTCAAGGCTTGCTAGAGTCTTTTCACGTGATGACAGTGCATCCTTCATTGAAGAAATTTCTTTGTTTAGGTTTGTTATCTGTTAAATGAAATATCCCAAATGAAAATATGCTAATACGTAATTAACATTTATTTCATCAAAGAAAAGATGTTTGTACTTACCTGAATAAGGTTCAAGAGGGTTCATGTACAATGAAAATCTGAGAAGCTTGAATCTTCTACTGCCTTTGAGTTTACTGTAGCCTGAGGTAGAAAGCCAACACACTGTCAACAATCAGTCAAGGTATTTGAAAAGGCAGTAGCAGGCAACCTCTAAGCAATAGCATGAGAGTTGACTCCACTGTCCACATTCAATACAAGCCATAAGTAGTCAGCAGTGCACCAGAAGACGTAATAATTGTTATTTTTTCGGCAACTGTATCCAGTTTATAAGATATAATTTGGTTTCTGGTATCGAATAGGTTTGCTAACCCTTAGATGGTGGTCATCATTAATAATAATTAACATCTAAACCTGGAGTAACTGACCTGTTCTTTCTTTTCCTTCAGCTTTTCTTCCATCTTGTTTGTGGACAATGACTGTGCTTCACATCTGTCTTGCAAAATGCTTGTCTCGTTAAGCTTTTGACTGATCTGCAAGGTAAAGGAAATTTATAGAGATGATGATGATACAGTATTCTGCCTTTAAATTGCAGTCTTTACAAAACCTACAAACAAAATAATCAAATTCAACACAGGTTCAGACCTCAGTGTGATTCGTGTTTTCTTTACCAACACCTACTCAAGGTACATAAAGAAAATGGAAAAGCCACCAGGGAAATTTTTTAGCTGTTTCCATAACTGCCAGATTTCTTACAATTGTCTGTCAGTAGAGGAAAAAAAGACAGTTTCTAGGTAAATGCTTGCATCTGATGTTTCTATACTATACTTAATGCAAAGTACCAAATTTGTGGGAGATTCAAGACTAAGCATTCTACTATCAAGATTAAATGTTAAGTTGATCATCTGTAATTTTCATACCTCCTCTTGAAGTGTACTAATTAGCTCTCCTTTAGCATCAATATCATAATCCTTTGCACTAATGGTTGCTTTAAGTGTCAATACATGGTTGAGTTGAGCTTCTGCTTCTTCTTGCAAATCCAGAGCTACCTGACAAGCTGTATCCAGATCACTCTCGAGTTTCTTCACCTTTGTTGATGATTCCGTTATCTGAAGAAAAAATACAGAAAATTATGTAATAAACCTAATGTATAGAATAACAGTAAGTTTCACTCTCAAGTCTTTTACTTCTATTAAAAAAGGTGACTGGAATCAAGAACAACACACAAACAGACTCTTCTTTCATTCACTGTCACTCAAATTAATCTACCTGTGCATCACTTGTGCTAACATGAGCCCTTGTAAAATTCCTGACATCACTGTGTAGGATGCCTGGTGTTATACTAAGCTCTTGTGAGGTGCCTGAGATTATTATGAGTAAATATTTGAGCTATGTGAAGTCACTAGGAGGAGTTGTGTAGAGAGAATATTTTCATGTAAAATGTAGCAGAGGTGTGCACTGGGTAGATGGAAGACCACTACATCAGTGTTAAGAAAGGTGAAACAATACATTAAGAGATAAGGTACATAGTAATAGAGTGGTCTGGAGGCTCTCTGAAGGGGCTGAAGAAACAAATACAAAGAGAAAGAACTATTTTTGACTATGAAAAGGAAAATACTGGTAGATGAGAAGACCAATTCTTACCTCAGCTTCTCGTGAAGTTATTTCCTTTTCTAGGAATTGTTGCACTACTTCTTTTTCTTTTATCTGCACTTCAAGTAGATGGATCCTCTCACTTAATTCAATTGTTTTCTTCTGTTCCACTTCCAGGGTAGCAGCCAAGCAATCTTTCTCTTGTTTAACTTCATTAAGCTTCCTCTCAACTCCATGTATAGTTTCTTCTAGCTTACTAACCTGTAAATCATAAATTAATTATATATTGCTATCTCACAATGGTTTTGTTTAAATTGTTGCTTCAGGAAACAGTTACTTTTTTTGTTTGTCCAAGCCTACCTCTCTGAACTAACTAACTTCTTGATAAATAATTTTCCCAACATTGTCTGGAATGTTTTCATCTGCACTAAACAAGTAAAAGAAAAACAGCTTTCCCCCCACTTGATGATAATGTTTGTCCATGCCTCTAGTAGTGTTGTAGTAAGTCCGATTTTCTCCCCTTGACCCACAGATAATATTGATAGTGCTGTATATATACTGGAGTTTCTTAACAAGCAATTCTGATTAAGGTAAAAATTCAGATGGTGGAGTAAATCGGCGAACGCCAATGGTGAGAGCCATGTATATATATACATACCTCTTCTGTTCGATGATTCAGGTCCTCTTCCATCATGGATTCCATTACCTCCTTTTCTTTATTAATCAAACTAAGATCAGACACTGTTGATTCCAAGATAAAAATTTTGCTACTTCGTTGACTCACTTCTTCCTGAAGACTTGACAAAGTTTGTTCATATTCTGCAATCTGTGAATGTTGGGCAATTAATATTTTTGTGTACGATGTAAAAATAATTTTTTTTTTTTTTGAGAACATCATGAAATATGTTGCCAGCTTTACTACATTTAAAAGCAAATGGGTAAGTTAAATATTACTTCCAAATATAGACAGATGAACACATGCATGAGTTCTTGGCTAACGTAAACAGAAACTGATAAAATGATTGGCCAAATAAATGAACAAAGTTAAAATATTGTACAGTTTACTTACTTTCATATTAAGATTATTCATACTACCATTAAGAAGCTCAATCTCAATATCCTTTTTGGCTAAGATCTCTATATGCATCTCTCTCTCTTCCACCTGGTCCTTCATCAAGGCCTCATACTTGGCTATTAGGCCGCGAACTTTATATTCTGCCTCATTGCGTTCTTTGAAACTATTTTCAATCTGCAAATATAAATTATATTTAATAAGAAAATAGTCTGGCCATTTTCATGAATTTTACATGAAGCACTTTTATAAATACAGTAAAATATATACAGGTAGTCGTCGACTTACGACCTAGATTGGTTACGGCCGACCGGTCGTAAGTTGATCTGGTCGTAAGTCGGCCTATGTTATAATTACCTTACGTATATTATACTGTAATGTGTAATGATAATATAATCATCTTTAAGTCATATTTTATCAACATTTTCTTTGTTCATTATTGTTACGGTCGTCAGGTTTAAGTAAATCACTGCATACTACAGTACAATTGGTTTATTATTTACACTGGGGCTGGGGCCAAAACTGTCGTACCGCCGGTCGTAAAGTCGAACAGACGTAAGTCGCATAGGTCGTAAGTCGACGACTACCTGTATATATATCAGTGGCGACTCCGGCACTCGGGCTCCTCGGGCTTAGCCCGAGTCCTAGATTTGGTCAAATGAACGAGTATCTGCTTTCTATGTAATCTGCCAACACTGGCTGATTACAGGGAGCCTGGTCGCAGTTCATATATCACCGTTCAGTGTCTGGCGGTCGTCCTATAGCTCACCAGTGTCAAAAAATATCGTTCGTGGCAGATAGTCTCTTGACATCGTTCACTCATGCCTGACTCAGGCTTATAAGTTAAAGCCCCAGCTGTTGTCCCTAATCGTGAAAATTAGAAGTAATTCAAATCCAAGCTTTTTTTTAACAATAGCTTTCTATAGAGCTTAGGATTTAAATTCCAATCTATGAAATGTTTCCGTTCTACAATATTCTTACAGGAACGAAAAAATGTCCAGTAACTAGGGCTAACTGGAAATAGCCTGGTAGGAGTAAAAGATTAACTGGCACCTCTTCGCACGCTTCTCTTACCGGCCACGGCATCTGTCAGTTCGCTGACGTTTGCAACAGGGTACACTGTTGTTCTTTGATTGTTTGCTGTGCTTCTGTTCTGTGTGTGTAAAGATCAGTTGTTTTATTTTTATTTCTACCCATAACATAGAAATGGAGAAAGACATAGTGCTAGATATAAAAAATAAGCCATTTGGTGCAAGAAATATTGCTGAAAAACGAGAAATTCTTCGTACAGGCAGGCCGACTCCTGCATTGAAAACTAAAGTTGGAAGTAGAACATTCCAGATAAAATGGTATGAACAGATTGATTGGATTTGTACAAGTAGCATCACAGAGAAACTCTACTGCTGGTCGTGTTTGTTGTTTAAACCAAAAGCTAATCAGTCGTGGACAGATGGAGGTTATAATAATTATAAAAATGTCTTGAGCGACTGTAAGCATCACAGTAAATCACTGAGTCATTTAAGTAATTATAAAAGCTTGAAAACTTTCGGACAGTATGATATTGTGACAGCTATTAGTGAGTCTGCTAAACTGGAGAAAGAACGGCATAACAAAGCAGTTGAAGAAAATAGACAATATTTAAAACAGTTAACAAATGCAGTGTTATACCTGCGTAAACAAGAGTTGCCTTTGCGTGGACATGATGAAGGAAGTGACAGCCTAAATAGAGGAAATTACCGTGAACTATTGCAGTGCTTTGCTGAAATCGACAACGTGTTTGCTTCTAGACTTTCTACTAAAGAGGGGTCGAAACAGTTTTCAAGAGTCTCAAGCACAATACAAAATGATCTAATACAAGCGATTGGGAATGTAATAGCTGATGAAATTAGAAGCGAAGTTGATAAAGCTCCGTTTATGTCTGTACAAGCTGACGAGACGACAGACTGTGCGATGCATGCCCAACTGTCAATTATAATAAGATATGTGTATGAAGATAAAATATGTGAACGATTTCTTGGATTCTATGAAGTCAGTGATGATAAAAGTGCTTCAAGACTGGTTGATGTGATCGCATCTGCGTTGAACTCCTTCAGTGACGCTAAAAATAAATTAGTGAGCCAAACTTACGACGGAGCAGCTGTAATGGCAGGAACACTAAACGGAGTGCAGAGCAAGCTAAAGGATAAAGGATTTAAACACGCGCACTTCATTCACTGCTATGCGCATAAACTTAACTTAGTCTTGAGTAAAAGTGCCGAGAAGTTGAGTAGAGTAAAAATGTTTTTTTCTCATTTATGCGCTTTTAGTAAATTTACGTCTTCCAGTACCAAACGGAAAAGCGTTTTCAGACAGTTTAATGTCAATATTCCATCACCGTGCGAAACAAGATGGTGCTATAGATCGAGAACCGTGTCATCCATAAAACTGATGCATGGAAACCTAAAAAGTGCCTTCACAAGTATTCTAGACACTAGTGAAAAGTGGGATGAAGATACACTTTGTCAAACAGACAATCTATTGGCAAAGTTGAATGATTTCACATTCATGTTCTTCATCAATTGCTTTCATAACATACTTTCACAGGCTGGAAAACTGTTTGATGTCCTACAGTGTAAGCAACTTGACATAAAGCGGGGTCAGAATAAAATAAATGACTTCATTCATTGTGTTGAAGGTTATCGTAACGACGAACATTACGAAAACATCCTGCAAGATACAGCTGCTGTCATTGAACAGGCAGATGAGTCCGAGCCTCCTCCCAGAAAAAGAGTCAGGGGTGCACAAGTTAATTACAAAACGACGTATTTTGAAATAATTGATAACATTCTAATGTCCTTGCGAGAGCGATTTGCTGGCATTCAGGAGTATGCATTTTTTGAATTACTAGACGTTAATAAGTTTGAAGAGCTTGCTAACTCATTTCCCATGCAACATATGGACTCTCTACAAAACAAATACCCCTGTATTTTTGACTGCAAGAGCTTAGTGAACGAGCTAAAATATATGTATATTGACAGTGACTTCAAAAAGTGCAAGTCAATCAACTCCATTTTAGAATTACTCTATAAATTGGAGTTGACTTCCGCTATGCCGGAATCCATTAAACTAATTCAGCTGCTGCTAACCATCCCCGTAACATCAGTCGCTAATGAGAGAAGTTTCTCAACGTTAGATAGAATCCGCTCATATCTGAGAAGCACAATGGCCCAAGAACGGCTATCTTCACTGGCTCGCATTTCCATCGAGAAAAGCCTCTTGAACGACTTGGACAACAAGAAGGAGCTGCACGACAGGATTTTACGCGAGTTCGCCATCAAAACAAGACGACTGGACTTCATGTTTAAATAAAGTGAGTAATTTTTGCATCAAAACTATATTTTTTTGTCTTATTGCATGAGGCTAGAGGCGGTAATTTCAAATTGCAATTAAATGCCAGGTAGCGACGTGTCCTCCTAATATTACTTATCAAGTAATTATTAGATGTTTTAATTGCCTGTATGTAACCTGGCGAATTGGCTAGGATTTAGCATACCTAGGTAACATTGGCTGACGTCGCGTTCCTGACCATATCACAAAAACTGGTTTTTAGAAAAAACCGGCTTTTTTTGTCTTATTGTAAAATTATCAGTGCCTATATAAATTTGTGGTGTGTATTACGTCTCTTAGCTTCATTTATACATGTATCTTCTTAATTACAAGTGAGAGGGCGGGTCACTGGCCCATCTGACCTGACCACCAACCGTTGTGTGCTATTTGAAGATTAGTAGGGTCATTACCTAATTACCTGACCATTGTGGACCTGGTCTCACCCTCCTCTGTATATATTCACCTTGATTTGTATTACTCTCTCTAGTCTGTACTCACCCCTGAAGATGTGAATTACACGAAAGCGCTTGGGAACTTCGTGTTTTCTTCTTTCCTTGTGGTTATCAGCATATACCTAGATCACGCGCACCTACAGTGATTTACTTGCATATATAAATTATAATAATAAAAATATATATATATATATATATATATATATATATATAATCATATGGTTGGCCTCTTATGGTTTATGGTTCATCATGATTAATATAACATCTTCAGTAATAGAGAAAAATACAATAATGTATATAATCTGTAATATGACTTGAAAATAAAAGGATAAGCTGTATCAGAAGGTTATTTACTCGAGATGCGTTCGTGTGAGAGCTTTCAGCAGACCAGCTTACAACAGTATAGTATTTGAAAGGTAGATACCTTCCTAACGTTATTTACTACCTTTGAGTGTTATACGATGGTTCAATTTGGCTACTCGTACACTTAGACAAATGATTAAGGAATAAACCAGGGTATATGCAGAAGCAAAATACTGTACACTACAATATTACTTAAGATAAATACACTACACTAGTATTTATTACGTGGAGGTAAATACACGACTGTACTGTACTAATTTACTAAGCATTGAACACAGCTGTTTGCCCTTTGTATGACTCATGGTGTTCAGTGTGTTTTTCAGGAAAGCTGGTTCTTTTAGGATAATAGTTTATCAACCTGGTACCAAATGAATCTAAATTATATGAGAATTATGGTGAAAATGCATAAGAAGTGTTAAAGGAATCTTGGGGGCTGAGATGGGGAAGGAGCCACCCACCTGGGCTACCCTCCTTCCCTCTGCTCTCAGATAAACATTTGTCTTCCACATACAATATACTCCTACACTTATTTGTTCTTATTTTTATCTTCATAGTATTGTACAGTAAACAGTTTTTTCCAATTCATAAGACAAATTCTGTAATTGCTTACATACAGTATAACACTTTATAGTAATTAACAATCATCTCGGTTAAAACAGTTGTAGACAACCAGACTTAAGTGATTTTCAAACCAGTTTTTTCTTTCATATTTTCTTTTATTGTCGATGTAATATTCTTTTAATAACCTTGTTATACACTTAAAGACCTTAGTTGTTGAAGTGCAGTAATAGCATAGCATCACCTGATTTTCTTTAAGCAGTTCAGATAAGCAGTGTTACCTCCACCATCACCCCCCCCCCCCCCACATATATTTGCTTTTTTCAAACTGGGGTCTGCCCGAATTAGTCAGATTTATCAAGGTTCTACTGTATATCAATTTCCAAGTTGCTACTTTCCCCTTCCCAAATGCTACAGTGCCTGCACTAACAGCTATCAGTTGATGCCACACCTCTTTTTTCTCAATACTGTACAGTAATAAAAATAATAATAAAATATGTATATAATATGCTTCTGTGCAAAGTCAACCACTCCAAGCAAATTTTTAGCATTAATTCACTTCAGCAATAAAAAATTTGACACCCTTTCTTGCTTAATGTTTAGTCAAAATTCTGTTGAGTGATAGCCTGACTCACTGTAAAGAGGGAAAACTGGGGATGGGGTGGCCTGTGAGACTGGCAAATTGCCATTGCTACATGTAATGGAACTATAAAAGTTGTGGAAAAACCATTCCAATACTCTAATGTGGCTTAGAAAAAATAAATAAATATAATATAAAACTATAAAATAAGAAAATGAAGAGCATGGGTGTGTATGTGTGGGCAGTGAATGTATGTGAGGAGGCAGTTGGCTGTAAGTATGTCACTGACTCGCTAGCCCAGCTGTGCTCTCCCTCCCCCAGTGTGACATCATTGCATGCATACAGCACAGCAGATACAAAAACACAAACCTCTGAGTCAGCTGGGTGACTGCCTGGCTGAACTGTGTCGTGTCACCCAGAGGAGGGTGTGTGTGGAAGGAGCTATTTTTTCTACATTAATATGTGCTATTGTATTTTATGATGTGCTATGTATCAATTTCACTTTTTATAATTATTGGGGGGTAATTTTAGACAAAAGCAAATTAAAATTTGTTTGAATTAGGCTCACCTTGTATTCACTAAATCGTTTAATTCTGAACCATATCAATTACATACAAGTTTGGTGTTAATAAATAAATAGTTTAACTTCAAAACCATTTATAACAACTCTTATTATTATTAGGGAGTACTGTACAGTATTCAGTGTATACTGCCCTGCCGTTTCAACCTGTTGTTTACCCTCTGTGCTTCAAAGTTCTCTCTCATTTAGTGATTATTTTGATTATCATTAGATTTTTCAGGAATGCAATCTCATCATTAAACAAGGGATACCTGTAGTAGCTATATGAGAAAATTACAGTCAGATTTTCTATGACATGTAAAAGCAAACAGCCTATGACTACACTACTACAATATTTATACTGTACCTCATCCTCTATGTGTTCCAATTTGGATTTGTAAGATTCCATCTGGTCATGGTAACCACGTCCTTCCACCACAACTTCATCAAGCTGCACCTGAAGTTCAGCAATCAAGTCGTCCTTGATATATATAGAAGCTTCTAGGTTATCCCGCAACAGAGTCAAATGATCTACGTGTTCTCTCAAACCCTGCAGCTCATCTTCAGAGAGAGATTTACGTTCTGCGGATTCCTATATTGGGAGAAAAGAGGGAATGAATATTATCATAAGTTTAATCTCTTAAGTCACATGAAATCAATGTTCTTTCAGATTTTGTACCTAATTTGCATAATCCTAGAGAGAGAGATGAAGGGGAAGCCAGCATGTTTAAGCATTGTTCCACATAATTCAATACACTGTGAAAAAACTATTTTGTAACTTTGGATGGAATAAAACCGACAAAGAAAACAAGGCAGTTTATTAACAGAGCCAAACAGACAACAGAATTAAATTAATATTTTTTCCAGAGCAAATACAGTAAGTTTAGTGTGCATTGTCCTCACCTCTAATTGTTGTATTTTAAGTTGCAATCCTGATCGTTCATCAGTGAGACTTGAGACTAGTTGCTGTGCTTCTTCCAGGTCCTTTCTTGTTGACTGAAGTTGTTCTTTTAGCATCAAGTCTTCCTTCAATTTGTTTCCTCTGCTTTCTACAAGAAAGGGATAATTACAGTATTTATATGTAATTGGGACCTAACACAATAGATGTTAACCATTTAGGTATACTGTACTATATACATGTACATATACTGTGTTGTATATTTAGGAGAAATTTCATTGTACTGAAACTGATATTTAAGTGTCTTGATGCCAGCTAAGAATTCAAAAAAATTGGTCTTAATTTTACCCAATGCAATCATCCCAGGGAAAAATTTTAAAATGCCTTCCTAAGGTCTTTAAAAAGGAAAGTAATTTCATACAGTAGAAAGCCTTGCCAGATATTTTTTTTAATCTGATCATGGTCAGAAGCATAAGACCTAGTTCTAAAGACTAAATTGTAATTAATTAATTCTGAAGGATTTGCAGAAAAATTTAAAACATATCTTTAAATGAGTGAAGTAAAATCAGAAGTAAAAATTCTTCAATGGTTCTGAGGACACATTTGTACAAAGTTAATTAATCTAAAATCTTGTTATTGGAAAGACACTATGAGTAAGGAAACTTTGTAATGCTTCTGAGTAAACTTGTAATAGCTGTAGCAAAACTCCTTTGAATACTGTGCATACAAATTAAGAACATGTCATTTCTACCCGTCTCACCCCTCTTCTATGGCTTATTACAAATGTGTAGCATCACTCCCTATTATTTCACTGGTTAATTCACATTGAATTTTTAGTGTACAGTACTAAATCAGCTATATGTCAAATGTTAGCTACTGGGGGAGTGGGTAGTACAGTAGTGAAAGGGTTCAAGACAAGTTTTAGCGAACTCTAACTGCTGAGCTTGCTGTCTTTGTATATTTACTGTACATGAATAAAGTATGATTAGTACATGTTATGTCTCTTGGAGTTTACAAGGGGAATCACAGCTTAATGAAAGATGAGTCTGGACTCGCTTCAAATATTTTTGTACTAAATTCTTTAATATTTATAACTAAGATACTGTACTCTAACTATTACCAATCATTTCAGAGATATGATCAGTTTGTTGTATCAGGGCACTGCTGGTAATGAAAAGAGAAGTGAGATGTTCTTCATTCTTCTTCAGGGTTGATCTGGCATTCTCTAACTCAACTTGGTTCTGCTCCCTGGTAAGAAGATGCAAATATAATAAATAAGTAACTTTAGAGATTAAACATACAAGCTTCAGCATTGCCCCCCCCCCCCCCCCAGCCTTTGATCACTTAATGCAAGCTGGAGAACAAGCATACACACACACACATACAATGTCACTTCATCCATTACCACTGCTGTAAAATAAGAAATACAAATACAAAATTCACTGAAATAACCAATACACCTAACTAAATTACTTTTGTTAATTTTACCAGATACTCTATTTTACCTATCCGGGAAAGATCTCAAAATAGTAGTAAATAACAATAAACAAGCAAATAAATGATAGCCACTATAATCCTCCTAATTGCATATTACATAACACAATTAAACATAGCTTGACCATCTGTACATCAAACATTACTACAGTAGTTAGCATATGACCACCAATTGTATACTGTACCAAGTTTGCATCAACAGTAACACCTCATTCTGTGCCATGCCTTATTATTGTTGTGTTATTTTTACTTTACAATTTAATAGTGATGTAGCCATTTTAAAACCCCTAACATCCTGACTGAAAAATTATTAATATTGTATAGCAAAATACAAGAAAATATTTCACACAGGAAGACTTCTTAATAATTTGATTAAGTCTGGTCTTCATGAGAGGTTGAAAATGGCAAGTGAGCATTTTGGTGATTTGAGTAGAAAATACCACAAAATTCCAAGGAATTTAATTAAATAAAATAAAGAATTGTTGGAGAATGCTAAGTATTGTAGATCCCCCGACAATTTTAGGAAAAGACAAAATCCCTGAGACTCCCAAAAAGGCACCTGCATATCTTCCTTTGATTGTGATGGTGCCTACTGTTTTGACTATATCCATCCAGAATTGTAAAATTACCTGTAATGACAAGTTTCAGATTACAAACACACCAAGGATGACAACAAAATACCCTTGGCCAAAACGCAAAAATCGCACATCACATAATTTTAGGAAGGGTGGAAATCCTACTTCGCATAAACTACATTAAAGGACAGGGTAAAACTTATTTATAAGGACTTCTAACTTAAAACATAAAATGTACTCAATATCAGCACTTACAAAGAGCCACAGGCAACATGGAATACATTAATGAGAACTAATATTCTCTGATTCTGAAAACAGCCAGGGCTTACCTGCTTTGATCCATTTGTAACTCCTCAGCATCCACACAAACAGCTACATCCTTTGACTCTGTCCTACTAATCTTGGATTTCAAACTTTCCAGTCTGCAAAGAACTCTTTTTATATATATATATATATATATATATAAATATATATATATATACACTTCATTTTTAGTCCATTTAACACGCGGACTTTGAACATACAATCAACGACCTCACCAGCAAGGAATCGAACCCTCGACCTACTGGGTGTGACTAGGGAGCGCTTACCGGCTAGGCCACAAGGACACTAAAAGCAGTTCTAGACTCTGTTATATTTCACACAAAGCCTGTTCATCGAGCTGATGGCGCCGTGAACCTCAATGGGAAACTGCCCGTGCCTCGTATGTGGTTCACGGCGCCATCAGCTCGATGAACAGGCTTTGTGTGAAATATAACAGAGTCTAGAACTGCTTTTAGTGTCCTTGTGGCCTAGCCGGTAAGCGCTCCCTAGTCACACCCAGTAGGTCGAGGGTTCGATTCCTTGCTGGTGAGGTCGTTGATTATATATATATATATATATATATATATATATATATATATATATATATATATATATATATATATATATATATATATATATATATATGCAAGTAAATCACTGTAGGTGCGCGTGATCTAGGTATATGCTGATAACCACCAGGAAAGAAGAAAACACGAAGTTCCCAAGCGCTTTCGTGTAATTCACATCTTCAGGGGTGAGTACAGACTAGATAGAGTAATGCAAAACAAGATGAATATATACAGAGGAGGGTGAGACCAGGTCCACAATGGTCAGGTAATTAGGTAATGACCCTACTGATCTTTAAATGGCACACAACGGTTGGTGGTTGGGTCAGATGGGACAGTGACCCGCCCTCTCACCTGATCACAAATCTTCTTAATTACAAAGTTGTCCAGCTTGTACATGCCGTTACTCAAATTCATGTTGAATGCTTCGGTATGTTTAATAAGACTAGATTCTATGATGTTCCTACTATCAATTGAATTACATGGTAATATTGAGGAGGCATTATCCCAGTCAATGCAATGCTTGTTATCCCTCAAATGAACAAACAGAGCATTGGATTCCTGGCCTGTCCTAACACTGTATTTGTGTTGTTTAATTCTAGTTACAAGATCTTTACCTGTCTGGCCTAAGTAAAACATATTACATTCCTTGCAAGGAACTTTATAAATGCAACCAATTGTGTTGTTGGGGGAGTTCTTGATTAACATTTGTTTAACAGTGCATGAGTTTTTAAATGCCACATTGACGTTCCAAGATTTTAGCTGTGCCGGAATGTGTGAGAAATTTTTGTGAAATGGCAATATTAAGATATTCTTATGGTCATGGGTGGGCTTGGGATCAGTTCTATAAAAAGTTTTCTTAGTAATGTTTAAGCATTTGTCTATGAAAGATCTAGGGTATTTAAGGTTTGAGCCAATATTATATATATATTTGTATTCCTCATCGATGAATTCCGGACTGCAAATTCTCAAGGCATGTAAAAACATTGTTGTAAATACTGACTGTTTGACTTTATTATGGTGGGCAGAATAATAATGAATGTATGAACACACATTGGTTGGTTTTCTATAAATACTGAACTTAAAAGTGTTACCTATTCTGTGTATCAGACAGTCTAGGAATGGCAATTTACAGTCTTGCGCTAATTCCACAGTGAATTTGCAGTCCGGAATTCATCGATGAGGAATACAAATATATATATATATATATATATATATATATATATATATATATATATCTTGATAAAATCACACGGGAAAATGGAAACAACGGAGTACCTTAGCTTTCGTCTTTATTCAAGACATCTTCAGAGGCAACTGGATTACATGGACAGAGAGAGGCTTAAATATACAGGGTGACCTAAAAAACATGAGGTCAGGTCAAAATGATGACATCCACTAATCCCCACACCAACACACACGTTGTTTTAATAGGGCTAAAAAATCCTTTCATTCCTCTCAAACCAGACAAGTTCCTACACTTAAGAATATTTTGACTCTGCCCTATCGTAATGAATTTGTCCCGTTAGTTCGGTCCCTCAAGCTTCTAAATATTAATGTTGTTTTCAAGTATTACTCAACCATTACTAATATGTTAATAAGGAATAGCCCAAGTTTGAATGTAAATGGTAGTGTTTATTGTATTCCATGTAGCAAATGTAATTGTAATTATGTAGGTCAGACAGGAAAAACACTGCAGCTTAGAATCAAACAACATAAGTATAATATTAGAACTGCATCTGAAAGCAGTGCCTTGTTCGTTCATGTTAGGAATAATAATCACCCCATTGCTTGGAAAAAAGCTTAGAAGTTTTCAAATCATCTTGTGTCACAGAAAGACTTCTTGTTGAAGCTAGTTTGATTAAGGAATTAAAATCAATAAACCTTAGTGATGGTCAGTTCAAAACCGATAATATGTTACATAAATTTATTTGTCAGTGGCCCAAGGTTAAAAATGCTTTAAAAACCTTTGATCTAGATGTATGATAGTTATTTTGTGGGCCCCCTTTTTTCTGACCTGACTTGACTAGTCACGTCACCACCCTTCTCTTAAGCTCCTCTACGTGTGTGTTGGTGTGGGGATTAGTGGATGTCATCATTTTGACCTGACCTCATGTTTTTTAGGTCACCCTGTATATTTAAGCCTCTCTCTGTCCATGTAATCCAGTTGCCTCTGAAGATGTCTTGAATAAAGACGAAAGCTAAGGTACTCCGTTGTTTCCATTTTCCCGTGTGATTTTATCAAGATTTATCTTATCCACGTTTTCATTGTGGATTTTCATAAAATATATATATATATATATATATATATATATATATATATATATATATATATATATATATATACAGTGGGGTATGCTATAACGAATCTAATTGGTTCTAGAACCTTGTTCGTTATAGCATTCGTTCGTTATAGGATTAATCCGTTCCAGGCCCCCAAATACAACCACTTAACACTGAAAAATATAATATAAAATTGTAAAAATTGTAAAAAAGTGCATAAATATGCTTCTAAACCCCTGAAATAAAGAATATCATTAATATTTGTAATAAAAAAACAATAAATTAGAAAAAAAAAAAAAAATTTAAATAATGTTCGTTGTAGGAGTTTCGTTCGTTATAGCATTCTCAATTTTATAGGCAAAACCGTTCGTTATAGGAATATTCGTAGTAGGATCCGTTCGTTATAGCATACCCCACTGTATTAACTGTGAATATAGTAAAGAAGAATATCAACAAGAAGCGTTCTGGTGATAGAATTCCCGTTGATGATCGTAGAAGAAAGGATATAACACTTGAAGAGAAGCTCGATTTTATCAACCTCAAAATCACCCTTCTCCCCCATCAAGTAAAGTGTTACATTTACTGTATGATTTCATTATTAGATATGAATGTAACATTTATTTAGACTGTGCTATCCTTTGTGTTAGGCTAACTACTAAATTTTTTCGATTTCGAGTAATCTGCACCTAACCCTATTTTCTCCATAAGCTCTGTTATTTCTATAACACGATATTTTACAAGAACACAATTATCGCGTTATAGCAGAACTACCTGTACTAACTATGAGCTATGTGAATATTCCTGTTTGCATTACACAAATAAAATTTATAAGGTTTCAATGCCGTTTCATTTCAATGTGAAGACCCTGTATAAAGAACTACCAGACTGACACCTGCCCAGTGATCAACCAATTGGTGGTTCAAAACATTATTACACAAAATGTATTTCCAAATCCATAAAACTTAGGAATACTGTATCAAATCTGCATTAAAAGCTTTGCTTAACCTGTTCCTAATATGAACATCAGATTCAAATGTTACATGACTATATTTACTGAAATAAATTTTTTCAGTGAAAGTTGGTAAAAATGCTAAAATGCTTTGTATGTTTGCACATTTTATTTTCTTGAACTAAAATGTAAAAGTAGCTAAAGACATCTCCCATATATTATGTGTCTACACTGAAGAAAATAAATAATTTCAATACACTCATCTCCCCAGAACCAATGAAAATAGGAAAACTTACTGTGTTTCTAGCTGTGATATGAACAATTTCATTTTGTTTCTCTCTTCAGTGAGTTCTTGAATTCGCTCTTCTAATTCTGCAACTTTACTATCCCCTCCTTTCGTTTGCCCACGTATGGTACGCATTGATGATGATCGAGTAAGTGTATGTGGATGTGGAGGCTGGAAGTAAACATTTTTTTTAGTATGGAAATATACACACACACTTCTATGGGGGTTTCAATATAAAGCATATTTTCTAAAGCATCAGAAAATCAGCAAAAATACCCCCATGGCTATCATTGAGTGTCCCCTAGAAACTTATTCAAAATTTGATGTCCACTTTAATGCATTTCAAAATATCTGGGGCTCTGAATCTATTTTTTTTCTCCATTTATTAGGTCTCTTGGAAAATTAATTTCTTTATAGTACAGTACAGTACAGCACTAGCCTTGGCCAACCACCACTACACCAAACTTCCAATATTGTCAGTGCTCCAGACCCATTTTTAATGATAATCTGCATATCATATTTTTAAGTGTCAATCATCTTGAAATTGTGAACAGTGATTTGCTCTCACCTCACAGAAAATACCAGCAATCTCTACTGTTACACCAGTAACCACCACTCAAGTTGCAACCATTACAAAATACAGTACTTGAAATCATTTTTGTTAGAATGTCAAGCTGTTCTGTTCAAATATAAGCTGTACATATAGTACGTTAAACTTACAAAACTTAAAGACATAAGCATAAGGTACTACAGGTATGGTATATCAACTGTAATTAGCAAAAACCACAATAAAATAAAATTACTTGTACAGTATTGTATGTACAGTACTTGTAAGTGATAATAAATCGAAAATAAATCCATAAGAAAATGTTTACAGGAAGAAACCCAAGACACTGTTTAGGCTGTATTCCAAGTCACAAATATTTTAATGAATTAAGAGAAGGAAAAAAATACAAGTGTTGTGTGTGACTTAGGAGAAAGCCGAGTACAGTATGTCAAAGTAGGAGGAAAGTCACAGTTTAGTTGGGTTTCCGTTTATGAACATGTAGATTTTTTTCATCAAATTGCTTAGTTTTTCTCACAACCAAAGAAAATATTCAAAACCTAATCTAACCGCCTAAAATGCTTTTGGTTTTATTACTTTACATTTTATTGGCATCTATATATAGTGTGACTTTTTTCCTTTCACAGAGTACCCTGTACTAAACTGTACAGAATGTAGTACTCAAGGGATGAAAAAAAAAAGCACAGTGCATGAGGGAAATAGGAAGAAACATGTGTAATTGTCAATAAAGATACTGAATGGAAGTAGTAGTGTTTCATCTATCAAGGGATGGATGTGACAGCATATGGATCTGAGAGATGAACTAATATAGCAATGAGGTAAAAATGAGTACAGTATAAAGAAAAAAATAGGATCACCTGAAGATTCGCCCCCAGCTTATTCCACCTGAAGATTAACCATTCTAATGCTACCAGTAGGATTAACTTAGGTAATGCAAGGTTAGGATTTGAGTTGGGGTGGTTTATCTTTAAATGAATAAGCTGGACAGGAAAATTTTCAAGTTATCCAAAAACTATATCAAAAGAAACACATATGGGGATGTACAGCTGAGGGAAACCTGAACTGACTTTATTATGTGAGCGTGAAGCAAGTACTCTGGCTGTTGTAGGCCAGGGCAATTTATAAGTGACAAAAATAACATGTTGGTAAAAGCTTTATATTAAGTATTGGGTAAATAGGATGCTACAGTAATAAATACAGTCAATGCTCGCCCAATGCTGGTCTGTCCAATGCAATTTTGACTATACGCATTTAAATACATGCGACCAAATAATTTGCCCAACAGAGAAAAATTTAAATACAGGTATAAGCACGTTAACAACCTTTAGTGTTTTTGCATTGCTTTGTGTTTGCCATTGCAGTATGGCCCCAAATGTAGAGGTGATGCTAGCAGTGGTAGCACACCCAAGAAAAGTAGAAAAGTGAAGACATTAGACGAGAAAATTAAGATTTTAGATCAGCTACGTGCAGGAACGTGTAGCAATGCTTGCCCATGAAAACTCTGTAAATGAATCCACCATACGCACAATTCGTAGTGGTGAGGACAAAATACATGCAAGTGTAAAAACATCTGCATTTCTTAGTGCTAAGGTACCCCAAGTACCAAGGAAGGATCGGTACTTAGAAAAAATGGAAAAACTATCAAATGTTTGGATCAGTGAACAAGTGAATTTGAAAGGATCTGCTGTTGATAGCATAGCAATACGTGAGATAGCACGCACCTTGTATGCTCATGTTGTGAAAACTGAGGGGGCAGGGAGTGATGCTGTGACTGATTTCTAAGCAATGTAAGATTGGTTTGAACATTTTAAATGCTGCTTTGCTTGACATAATGTGAAGCTTTAGGGAGAGGCTGGACCAGCAGACAAAGAGGCTGAAGAGCACTTCAAGCCCATGCTGCTTGAAGTGATAAAGGACAAAGGATATGCCCCAGAGCAAGTGTTTAACGCTGATGAGACTGGCTTCTAACCATGGATTGGCGAGTACAGTAATATGACTATATAATGCGTCTCATTAATATTTTTATTTGTTTTTATGGTATGTTAGATCTATTTTTATCAAATATGTGTATTATGTAAAAGTTTAAAAGGTATGCATTTCACGTGATAAGAGTCCATACATGGCCACGATTCCGCCACCCCATTTTTCCCATAAGAAGGTAAGTTTGCCCAACACGCCATTTTCGAAGAACATAACCCCCGTGTTGGGCGGGGGTTCACTGTACAGAAATAAGGCGATATGGAAGTTAAAAATTACAGACAAAGATAAAGGTCTCAGCAAGAAGAGATAATGAGAAGTGCAAAAGACAAAGGTGGATGGTAGGAGGGGAGGGGGGACAGGGAGTGACAAAGGATATGAAAGTGTAGGGTGAAGGGCATAGTGGAACTGAGGAATGGATATCTTGGGAGCAGTAGGTAGTGTGTGTGTGTGAACGGGTAAAGAGAATGAGAGAGTGATCTTCGAGGAAGGACATGCTGTTCATGGGTAATGGTTGAATGTGTGAAGCAAAAGGAATAAACGATATGGGCATTTGAGGTCTTGTTGTGGAAGGGACTATCACAGCAGGTCATAAAATACTAATTACAGCATTAAGAATGATTGAACGGTAACATATGGAGGGGAAATTTAAGTGTGAGTGTTCTAGATTATAGCAGCAAAAGGCATGAAAAAGAGTGAAATTTATAAATACTCATGTGACTCACACTAAGAAATACTTTACTGCTTGAAGTAGATGATCCGTTTGAACAAGTTGATATAGTAGAAGTGTCAAGGCGTGATGATGATGATCTTGTGTGTTTTTTAACTGGAGATACGCTCTCACTTCTGTAAGTTCCTGGGCCTGGGGTTGTCTGTGGATAAATTAAACAACCTGCTTTTATAATTGTAAACGCAAAAAGGATTACTGTATTATGAAAATGTATATGTAATGAATTTTAACAACTTTTATTGCTACTCAATCTCCTTTGTTTCAGTATTAATGACTCGGTATTACAGTACGGTTTAATTAATAAGAAAATAAAAAGAAACTTCTGTATACAGTAGTACATTCTATTAAAATCAAGCACATCTGGAAAGAATTCACCATGATATCAGGTGAGGATATGTAATTCAACTACAATTACTGTACTACATCCAAAATTACCATAATACAGTATCCTCAAAAACAAAAGTGCCCCAACATACTGAATAGAGTAAAACCTTCTAAAGTATTCAAAGAGAGGAGTAAACATACAGTCACTCCAAAAGGTATCTTTATGGAGGGGTCCGGTGAATTTCAAAATGAACACTGCGGCTCCAGTTGTCTCGGCAGGGTTGTTAAAATCTTTCATCAGTTGTGTCATATTGTCTCACAAAATCATAAGATACCATTTGGAGTGAGTGAATATACTCTGTACAGTCCCCTTCAGTAGTGTGTTTACAGGTGCTTGTCAGGTTTTGTACAGTGTGGCTGCCCTGTGTTCATTTACATTCAACAGAAGGAAACTCGCAATCGTAAACATACTATGGAATCAAATTAAAACAATTCTAAAACAAATACCTCAAAGATAATGATTTGTGGAATGTTTATATGACGAGCTCCTGTAAACGCACTAGTGAAGAGGACTGTACAAATAAATACTATACTGCCATTAAGGAAGTTTCTCAAACAAATAAAAAATAAATAAAAAAAAATTCCACACAGATGATCTAACTTAACCATTAAGAAAGATGGCAGATATCACACAAAACAGATAATCATCTAGCAGGGACATGTCCATATTGTGATGAAATTTGAAAAAGTTTTGATCATCAGTGGTTCCCAAACTGGAGGCCAAGATGTTAAAAAAAACAAAAACAAATGAGCTACTCATTTACAACAGAACTGAAGGTCAAATTCGTATGAAACGCAATGAAATACACAACAAAATTCCATTTTCCATAGTAATTTCTGTGCATGAAAACTGGAATATTTATCTTCGTTTCATCCCTTTATACTAATCTCAGATAAGGTTTGATATAAAATGAGGTCACCCTTACCTCATTGGTTGACCTCCATCTCTCAGACTTGTCAAGAATTACAGCTATACATTTATTTTCAGTCTTCTTAGGGTTGTATGCTGTGGGTGGTGGAGCACAACCTGTAACAGAAAAATGGATTGTGATTTCTTTTATACTGTACCTAATAAAGAAGAAAAAAACAGGATTAAAATATGGGATCTTCTGATAATTAGGCACCACAGCTAATGTCAAATAATGGTTAACCACTTTTCTACATGGTCCCTACCCTGCTGAATAAAACTGTATGGTGTTAGCCAAGTAACTTACAAAGTGGTTATTTGACCGGGATTCCCAACCAATTAATCATCATGGGGATTGTGTACTATTTTAATATGCCTTTAATGGGATTATGGTCAGGATGGCTGTAGGCAAACACTAATATTTAAATGTTGAATGATTTATCACTAGTACAGTATCTTCTTTATTCATCTTCTCATACTCATAGCCATATACAGTATAATGTACATGTATTATACAAATTATACATTATGGGCTTTCTGTACTTGGTAAAATGTGAGGTATCATTCTCATGGTTAGGTTAGTAAAATAATAATTATTCACATGGTTGAATAATGCAAATACAACACACATTAATATTATACACAATCCATGGTAAAATAGCCAATAGCTATTTGGCCGGGTACCAGTCAAATAACCCCTGCCAATAAAATATTAGAAGTAGCATCTCTACAGTGAAGGGACTGAATGCTATCTGGATGGGTTGGGTAAACATTAGGGTATCTACCAGTATCACATGAATTTCACATATACTCGTATATGATTTACTGGAAGAGAAATGACAAACAACACCAGCCTTCAGAACATTCACCAGTATAGCTTAGAAACTGCACTTCAGGATCAGTTCAAATTGTTCCATTTATATTGTCTTATAATTTAATACTTTACCACAAGATTTAAACAAATTTTTCGAATGGTCTGAAAAATGGCAGATGAAATTCAACGTGGACAAATGTAAAGTACTAGGAGATGTAAACAGGAAAACCAGATACCAGATGAACAACGATGCCATAGAGAAATCAGACTGCGAGAGAGATTTAGGAGTAATGATAAGTAGGAACCTTAAGCCAAGTAAACAATGTGTTTTTGCTCGTAACAAGGCTAATAAAGTACTTGGGTTCATACAAAGGAGTGTTAGTTACAAGACTAGCGAGGTCATCCTAAAACTGTATCTTGCTCTTGTGAGACCACACCTGGATTACGCAGTTCAGTTCAGGTCACCGTATTACAGAATGGATATAGAATCCTTGGAAAGAATTCAGAGGAGAATGACAAGACTAATCCCGGGCATTAGGAACCTTGAGTATAGAGACAGGTTAAAGCATCTTAATTTGCACTCCCTCGAGAGACGTAGAGCGAGGGGCGACCTGATAGAGGTGTACAAGTGGAAGGCAGGGCTAAACAAAGGGGACATTACAAAGGTACTCAAACTATCCAACCAGGAGCGAACTTGTAACAATGGTTTTAAATTAGACAAATTTAGATTTAGGCGGGAAATAGGTAAACACTGATTTGGAAACAGAGTGGTGGATGAATGGAACAAGTTACTAAATATCATCATTAACTCGAATACGCTGAATAGCTTCAAACATAGCTTGGATGCTTATATGAGCAATAGGGGTTGGGTGTAAACGGGACTGCCCAGTATGGGCCAATAGGCCCGCTGCAGTTTCCTCCATTCTTATGTTCTTAATACTCACCCTAGCTGAAGGATTTGACACCAGCAATGAGTGCAAATGCACTACAGGAGGATTTAAATAAACTGCAGGGGTGGCCAGAAAAATGGCAAATGAAATTCAACACCATCAAGTGCAGCGTACTTCATATTGGAAGAACAAATACTGTCAATGTATACAGCCATAACAACATCAACCTAGAGAGGTCGACTTGTGAAAGAGACTGAGGGGTACTTGTAAGCCCGGACCTACGGCCTAGAAAACAGTGCGTTAATGTTCTAATAAGGCAAACAGAGTATTAGGTTTTGTATCTAGAAGTGCAAGTAATATAAGTGCAGAGGTCTTATTGCAACTATATCTTGTGCTAGTCAGGCTGCACCTCGATTATGCGGTTCAGTTCTGGTGCCCCTATTATAGAATGGATATAAATTCAGTAGAGTCGGTGCAGCGAAGAATGACGAAAATTATTCAGGGACTTAGAAACCGTCCATATCAGGATAGGTTAAAGAAACTAAACTTGCATTCCCTAGAAGGACGAAGAGTGCGGGGAGATATGATAGAAGTATTTAAGTGGGTGAAAGGAATCAATAAAGGAGATATAGATAAAGTTCTTATAATATCCGAGCAGGATAGGACTCGTAGCAACGGATTTAAGTTGGATAAGTTTAGGTTTAGGAAGGAGATAGGAAGGAACTGGTTCACAAATAAGGTGGTAGACGAGTGGAACAAGCTTAGCAACTTTGTAGTAAGTGCTGGAACGCTGGAAAGTTTTAAAAAGAGGCTAGATTGATTCATGGTTGATAGAGAGTGGTAGGAAGTCTCGACAGGAGCTGCCATGCACAGGCCAACCGGCCTATTGCAGACTCCTTATTTTTGTTATGCTCTTATGTAACCACCCTAAAGCTAACCTAACTTATCAACATCTATTTATCTATCTAACAGTCGACTAGGATGAATGAATAACTTTATGGTGAAAAATGCTTACTGAAGATCTATCTAACAGTCGACTATGGGTGAATGAATACTTTAAGGAGCAAAATGCTAACTGAATAATAGTCGACGTTGAATATTACAACTACAAAAACATGAATCACATTAACGAGTGCAAAACACGTTAAATAATCATGAGGTAAAAACAAATAAAAGCAATCAACATTTTGTTTATATCACTGGACAGAGTTTGGTCACTTCTATAGTAATTTAAATTGTCTTAATTCGATCACTTACCTACTTCCTCGTTGAATCTCTTTATCTTTGCCTTCGAGAACATCCTGGAATGAAAAATAACAGACCGTATAAGAGAAAAATTAGCACAGTAAACCACACAACTAGATCAAACTACACCACCACAGCCGCCACAACACACCCGGGAGATTTAAATTACATAAACCAATCAGAAGTGAGGAAACTGGAGCTGTAGCCAATCACTGTCCAGGACTGAATCAGCTGTTTGGGAGCGTCTGTCGGTGAAGCCACGCCACCAAATATTAAATTATCTCTATTTTAATTTCCACATATACAGAAGAAAGAGACTGACTAAAATGTATTGTAAGTAAACTAACACAATTTATTTAGGTATTTCAATAAGATATTTTGTTATTTATGTATAAAAATTTATGCCAAGTGTATGTGGCGGCAGCGTGGAAGCCCTGGCTGGCGGTATGATTTTATCTATAAATGTCTGAAGAAAAAACACGTGATATATAAATAAATAAAAAGATTATTTTTGAATTTTATATTACCTGTAGTCTTTATTTCATTTTAATATGAAACTGTAATATTACACAAACCATATAACTTATGGCGTTAGTAAAAATTTGACCGACATTTAAAGGGATGTCCTTCCTTACGCATGCGCGCACTCTCGCACGCACGTACCCCCACACGTGCCCGTAGGCGTACAGACACGCACACACTCAAACACACATCATGCATATAACCAAACTCACTCTTATAACTACTCACAATCAAATATGAATATAAATGTACTGTACACTATCCGGCATCATAATTTATGCATGAATACGGATACACCCCCATTTCGTCACCAATATGAAATCCGTTTCGTCACCACTAACAGTTAGTGGTATTAGTGACAAATTGTAGGTTATTATTTTACACGAATAGAAATTACACATGTATACAGACGACTCGAGAAGTATTGTGTCATTATTATACATGAATATTAATTATTTAATGAAGAAAACCATTAAAACATTGGTAAATAAACAAAGTACAGAAATGAAGAATTATTGCTATTACTATACATGAATATTAATTGTTTAATAAAAAAACGATTCAACATTGGTAAATAAAGCAAAATACAGAACAAATGAAGGTGATATGGCCCCTCAGTCTCTTTCACAAGTCGACCTTTCTAGGTTGATGTTGTTAAGGCCGTATACGTTGACAGTATTTGTTCTACCAATATGAAGTACGCTGCACTTGCTGGTGTTGAATTTCATTTGCCATTTCTCTGACCACCCCTGCAGTTTATTTAAATCCTCCTGTAGGGCAGCAGGTAGTTTTTCATTTCCAACGGATTCGCTCAGATTGCACGATTCTAAATTCCTTTCAGCAGGGTGACGGGTGCTGAACTGAGTCACTTATCTCACATGTTAAGAACATGTACGTGAGTCATCGCCTTACAAGTGGTGATTACACCAAATGTTCTCAGTCTGGCTCAAGATATCATTAGAAAAATATGTGAGTGCATTGTATGTGCATGTTTTACGTGTGATTAAAGGGACTTTATGTATGTTTACATACAGTATGTATGGACTTCATGCATGTTTGTGTGTTTGCCATTCGGATAATTTTCTCATTTTTGTTTTCTAATATTAAATTTTTTAGTCTATCATTCGTTTGTTTCTGTGAAATTTTTTTTTAAGAACTAGTCAACATTTAGAGAGAGAGAGAGAGAGAGAGATTACAATTTTTTGGTAAAACCAAGAGATTCATGATTGTCTTATACGTATATGAGAAGAGGCAAGGAAGCGAGGGGGTGGAAGATAGGGGAGGGGTGAGTGAGGAAGAACTAGGCCGGGGTGGGAGAGACGAGGTAGGGGAGGGTAGCAGTAATGAGGTCAGTTCCAACATGACAACACAATCTAGCTTGTTGAACATGTAAAAGATTCTCGGGGGTAATCAATATCAGCGAATAAGAGCAACAACTAACGTATCTATCATCGCAGTGGCAGTGTTTATCGATATTTTCTGTTTCAGAACACTGTATTATAAGATTCTCAGAAAGGCCGTGTGAGTGTGTGGGGGGGGGTAATGAATAATCTAAACACCAAACACCGAGGTCAGAGTAAAAGTTAACGTCACGCTTGGTCTCGTTTTCTTTAGTATGTAGGCAGTAGGTAAGTAGAGGCGCGACGTGGTGTATGCTTGGATACTGTTTGTTGTGGAACCTTAAAAGTATTGAACCCTCGCTCCATCCACATGTAGAACACAATAGCAATGTGAGTGTTGCCACACCACCTCCACCACCACCTCCTTCACGGGTAAAACTTAAACAATACTCAGGTGAGTGTCAACCATCATTACCTTGCTAAAACGTGTAATCTCACAATTATTTACTGTTGGTGAATTACGACGCGTTATAAAATAACACCCCTCTCTCGCTCTATCATCTTATTACATATATGTAGTGTGCGTTCTTGAATGATGTGGGCCACAACGATGTGCTTCTTTTCAAAAGACCGCCACATTGTAACTAATGTATGTTTTTGTCTTTCGCTAATGTTTTATAAGCAGTGGTTCTAAAGTTTCTTCTATTGTCATATCGGCAGTGAATAGCAATTTGCCATTAAAATAAAATGATAAAAAGTACAGTGAAGATATTTGGTACTACATAGAACGTCTGAGATGGATCAAGGCAAGGGACAGTGGCCGAAAACCTACTACGGTAGTACTACAGCATCTGACAATATGGAGGCTGTGAGGTAGAAGCCTCGCCAAGGGAGTAGAGACGTAAACTTTCTCATTTGGTAGGAACTTGACGATCAACGGTTTGCAGATCTGTTCATGACGACCTGTATCCTAATAAAGTAGATTTATTGCCAAGTCAAACCGGTAGAAATAAAAGGGAGAGGCTCATTGAATTATGTGAGTATTTCCCTGCAGATACAAAATGAACAACAATTCTTTTCGATCTGTCTCCAGCTGTATACTCTCTCTGAGATATCATAAATTCAAAATATATTGACAGCCTCAATACGCTGGAAGAATTGATGATAAACACTGGGTCGCGCGGATTGATCATGTGATAACTTTGGATTGATCGATGGATTTATTTATTTGATTCACACTACTGTACTTTCTGTTATGAATAAAATATTTTGCTTATTGATATTTTTTTAGGCCAAAATGACGAAAACAGATTCACAAACAATTCAATGACAATCTTTTAAATCAGGCCACATCATTGTGGTCCACCCTGTTGATGTACCCTGCATGTATGTGATGTAATGTTCAGCATGCCCACCTCGTAAGTTAGTTGTCCCGGGTTCGATTCCCGGCAGAATGAAACTATGGGCAAGTTTCTTTACGCCATTTGCCTCTGTCTACCCAACGTAATTGGGAACTTGGATGTTAATCGATTTGCGGATCGTATTCAGGGGTAATGGTTAGACAGTGGAGTTGTATGGTCTTCTCGGACTATTCCTTGACACTGGGTCAGGCAACTCGTTAACTCAGGGTGTGGTTGTTGTGTTGGCGACAGCTTCTACACCTTGAACAAGTTCACGTCTAGGTGGCCCTTGTGCCGGCCATCCTCGATCTCGAGGGGCAACCATTAAACAAAATAATGTATGTATGTCTACGTGTATTTGTATGTACTGTATATACACATGTAAGCATGTATGTGGTTGATTGCATATGCATATAAGTGTGTTTAGTGTATTTTGTAAAAGTACTACATATGTATTATTATGCATGTGTTTTTGTGTACTAAGAGCAGAACCAGTTAATCACTCCCTGAAAATCTTCACAAAAAGGCCTAGAAGTTGTCCCCCAATTATACTCGCATAAAGTGATATTTAAGACTCCTGAGTCCTGATTGAGTTTTGTCCTTGAAACATTGAAAAAAATCATTGTCGTATTATGACGAAAGCCTCCATTTGTTTGGTTACGTACATCACTAGGTTCACCACACCCGTTGGCATAAGTTCACAAAAACTCATTATGTTATTTGTGTGTGTGGGGGACAGGTGTGTGGATGTGTGTGTGTGTGTGGAAGTCAGGTGTGTGGAAGTGTGTGAATGTGGATGACAGGTGTGTGGAAGTGTGTGTGGAGGGCAGGTGTGTGGCGTGCATGCAGTGTGTGTGCGACGTGAAGTTGGTCACTGGTGTTGATGTATTGATCAGTGTAGTGGAGCGCCGTCCCCTCCACCCTCTTCATACCACCTTCCCTCCACCACACAACACCCTCCACTATACAACACCTTCCACCACACAACACCCTTCACGATACAACACCCTCCACTATTCAACACCCTCCACCATACAACACCCTCCACCACACAACACCCTTCACGATACAACACCCTCCACTATTCAACACCCTCCACGATACAACACCCTCCACTATACATGTTATTTACTTAGACTTTAGCAAAGCATTTGACAGAGTACCGCATCAGAGGCTTCTGAGAAAAATTAAGGCTCATGGTATCGAGGGGAAAGTTTTAAATTGGATAAAATCATGGCTCACCGATAGAACGCAGAGGGTCAGCGTAGATGGTGTTAAATCTGAGTGGGGCCGTGTAACCAATGGGGTTCCCCAGGGGTCAGTACTAGGCCCTCTCTTGTTCATAATCTACATAAACGATCTAGATGCTGGGATCAGCAGTGACATAAGCAAGTTTGCGGATGACACCAAAATAGGGCGGCAGATTAATTCAGGGCAGGATGCAAATGCATTACAGGAGGATCTAAATAAACTGCGGGGGTGGTCTGAAAAATGGCAAATGAAATTCAACACCAGCAAGTGCAGCGTACTTAATATTGGAAGAACAAATAATGATAATGTATACAGCCTTAATAACATCAACCTAGAGAAGTCGACTTGTGAAAGAGACCTAGGGGTACTTGTAAGCCCGGACCTTCGGCCTGGAAAACAGTGCGTTAATGTTCGAAATAGGGCAAACAGAGTATTGGGTTTTATATCTAGAAGTGTAAATAACAAGAGTGCAGAGGTCTTATTGCCACTATATCTTGCGCTAGTCAGGCCGCACCTCGATTATGCGGTTTAGTTCTGGTCCCCCTATTATAGAATGGATATAAATTCACTAAAGTTGGTGCAGCGCAGAATGACAAAAATGATTCCGGGACTTAGAAACCTTCCATATCAGGATAGATTAAAGAAACTTAACTTGAATTCCCTAGAAAGACGAAGAGTGCGGGGAGATATGATAGAAGTATTTAAGTGGGTGAAAGAAATCAATAAAGGGGATATAGATAAAGTTCTTATAATATCCGAGCAGGATAGGACTCGGAGCAACGGATTTAAGTTGGATAAGTTTAGGTTTAGGAAGGAGATAGGAAGAAACTGGTTCACAAATAGGATGGTGGACGAGTGGAACAAGCTTAGCAACTTTGTAGTAAGTGCGGGAACTCTGGAAAGTTTCAAAAGGAGGCTAGATAGATTCATGGATGATAGAGAGTGGTAGTAACTCTCGACAGGAGCTGCCATGCACAGGCCAACCGGCCTATTGCAGACTCCTTATTTTCTTATGTTCTTATTAGTTTAGGTGAGGTGAGGTAAATTTAAGTTGTTAGATTGGATTGTGTAAGGTTAGGTTATATTAGTTATAGGTCAGCGCTAAGGTGGCTAGTGTTAAGGTGAAATAATGCTGGGGGGGGGGGGGTTAGGGGGGCTGATCCTGAGGGGATACCAACTACCATCAGTAATAACACCAGAAATACGTCATTATTGTTCTCAGTCAGGTTTACATAATAATACTCGTTGGTGGCGGTGAAAGACGGCCGGCTAAAGACCATCCAGGTGGGATTTACAACTTCTTAATATTAATTATTCTCACGTTATATAACGTTTGATCATGTCCACAAGCGTCGAGTTAATATGCGCACTCGGTAAAAACAAATTTTCAGGTGGAGTCCGATGAATTTGGAACTTAACAATTATGTTGTCTCACTAGGGTTGGTAGGCGTGATTGTGAGACATTTCCTACCTATTATTGTAGGCCTAATTTAGTTATATCTTTCGAAATATAAAATGTGTTCGTTGTAATATGATAGGTTAATAACAATATACCTCGTGGGCCTTTATCAGAAACCACCATTCGTGGTGTCACTTTGTTTTGCACAAGAATTGTAAAGATAGTTATTTTTCCCAAATGAATCATATTAAGTGTTCTTTGTCGTTTGTGTTGGCAGCATCGACCAGATAATTGAGGGTCGTGGAGGGCGAGGTCCGTCATGACCCGAGCATGGACAGGTGGACCAACAACTTCTACAAGCAGCAGAGTGGTGGTGTTGTGGCAGGTGATGGTGTGGTAGAGAGCCGAGGCCACCAGGGCAGTCTCACAGCCAACAGCCGTCGGCGTCGCAGCAGCCATGGCAGGATAGAGGGCAGAAAGGTGGCACACCTGTGGGTCTTCCGCGTGGTGCACCTTACAGAGGTCACCCTCAAGTCATTTGTTGAACGTCAAGGTATCCAGGTTTTTAACGTGGAGCAAGTGTCGCACAGGGAGGCGGCATACAAGTCCTTCTTGCTGACGGTAGATGAGAGGGACGCCGTTACGCTGCTCCAGAGAACCTTCTGGCCTGGGCTGGTGGCATGCAGACTGTGGCACGACAGAGGTGACGGACGGCGGGGTGATGCTTTTAGCAGGAGGTCTGCCAGGGGCACCCGCACCGTCCTCGAAGCCCTTGATAGTAAGATACTTAAGTATACTTATATATGTTTACGCTATACAATATATATATATATATATATATATATATATATATATATATATATATATATAAACAGTTTCTAAACCATTTATTCACGAATCTCTATAACTCTTGGAAAATATTTATTTTTATGCTGCACACTAATAATGATTATTATATTATTTGAACATAAACTATTATTTAATAGTTATTTTCGTTCGTTCTTATTAATCAAGTTAACGGAGACAGGTGACAACCTGCTAGAGAGTGTACTTGTACTTAATTAACAACTGGTACTTTACAGGCCAGGTTGGTGGTGGACAACAGAAGGGCAGGGACGGCTCCTTCCACACACACACCAACACTTACAGGTCGACGCGCTACGAATCACCACCTTGTAAGGAAAGACACAGAACTATCACTCAGGTTGGCTCAGGCTTGAAAAGTAACAATAGAGAAAGAAAATATGAAGAGAAAAAAGGCAAATACAATAATGGTTTGAGAAAAGATGATAAAAACAATTCCGATAAAGAGGGTAAAGGAGACAACAGTAATAAACTAGTAGGTATTACGAAATTAGGAAGCAAAACAAAGACTACTATCGGAAAAAGTGATAAGAGTGTAAAAAGTAAGGAGACTAAACCTAAGGACAACAAAGAGAAAGTAGATAAAAATAAAATAAAAAGGAAGGAGAAACACATAGGTGAAAAGGAAAAGGTTAGCAGGCGCAATAAAGAACCAGATAGAGGCGGTAAAACAGCTGGATACAAAAAGAGAGAAGTTTCGCGAGTATCTGACAGAGATGTAAACAAAAGATCTAAAGACAAACACAACGAGAATAAGAAGCCACCTGATGACAAAGACAAAATGCAAGCAAAGTCAGCTGAACATAAAGGATATAAGAGACATGTTGGTGATAATAAAACAGTAGATAAGCAATATGATGAGAAATATACTCATGATGAACGTGGAAATATGCGAAAGAAGATAGATAAACAAAGAGGCTCAACTACCCAGCACGTAAAGGGAAAACATTGGAACCAGGGTCCCGAGACGCATGATCACCCCCGTAAGGATGGGTCAGTAAGAACGTCTATGGACACACATTACTCGAAGAACCCAAACAAAAGTGTAGTTAAAGATACAACAGATGTCAACAGCATAGAAAAAGAAAAGACAGAGTATCCTAACTGGGTGATGTCGTTGAGCACTTTATTGATACTGTCGTCAGAGGAGGTGGTGTACAAGTTACTAGGCCCCGATTATGATGAACTTCTCGGACAAGAAGATATAGCTGACGATGAACTCTTCCTGGGAGTCAAAGTTTTAGCCCACTCAGCGCGGGCCAAGTCAAGCCAAGATGACTTAATACGACTCGTGAACAAGATCTGGCAACCTCATATTATCAACCTAATCAAGACGTTCTCTGTGACGGTGGAGAGGAGATACCCTGAGAGAGCTGAGAGATACTTCTGGGATCTGGCTGAGTTTTTAGATCTTTGTATTGTCAGTAGTGTGTTTATTGAAGGTATGTGTGGATTACTTAGCACCTGTGTCTCGGAAGTGTTAGCGCTCAATTATAAGTCCTACGTCAGTGATGATTTAGTGAAGGTATACAGGAGGATGCAGGAGAAGTGTGGTAGATTATCTTGAGTCACTTCCAGAATATCTTGAATCTGTGCTAGATTATCCTGAGTCAGTTTCAGATAATCTTGAGTCAGTGTCAGATTATCTCGAATTAGTGCCTGGAAACAGCTTGTGTGTGATCTGTGTCAACTACATATACATACATGCGTACAATGAAAAACAAAAGTCGTGTCGTGAAATTTGGTGAAAACATATGCCGAAGGGCTAAACTTTTGGTGCACCTTGCCTTGTGATTGGGGGCTCTCATAATGTTTCAAAAGTTATATTTAATCTTCGGACAAAACCGCCACACGAATTTTGTCTTCGATTGTACATACATACTGTACATACATACAGGGTTCAGCAGGATATAGTTGTATCATTCATATAAGAACATAAGAACATAAGAAAGTGGGATACTGCAGGGGGCCGACTGGCCCATACAGGGCAGATCCCTTTCACACCCATCGCAGCACTTCCATGTGCCTATCCAACTTCGTCTTGAAGCTCCCTAGCGTCCCCGATCCTACTATAGCACTCGGTAGCCTATTCCACATATCCACAACTCTATTACCAAACCAGTGCTTGCCTATATCCTTTCTGAATCGGAATTTATCTAATTTAAAGCCATTTGTTCTAGTTATTTCGTTATTACTGAGCTTCAGAACATCTTCCATTTTACTCTTGTTAATCCCACTTACCCACTTGAACACCTCTATCATATCTCCCCTAACTCTACGCCTCTCAAATGAATGCAAGCCTAAGCTTTTCAGTCTTTCTTCATATGGAAGGTTTCTAATATTATGGATCATTTTTGTCATTCTTCTTTGTACTCTCTCCAAAGAATCTATGTCCATTCTATAAAAAGGACACCAGAATTGAACCGCATAATCCATGTGTGGCCTCACTAATGCTAGGTAAGGTTTCAAGATAACGTCGGCAGTTCTGTTACTCACACTCCTAGATATGAACCCAAGAATCCTGTTTGCCTTGTTGCGAACGCTAATACATTGTTTTCTAGGTTTCAAGTCGTTGCTAACAAATACACCTAGATCTTTTTCACAATCTGAGTTTTCTATTTCCATGTTACCTAGTTTATACTTAACGTTTGTATTCGTCTTCCCTATCTGTAATACCTTGCATTTATCAGTATTAAAATTCATTTGCCAGTCTACTGACCACTCATGTAAGGTATCTAGATCTCTTTGAAGGTGTTCAAAGTCACTGTCTGAATTTATCACTCTCCCCATTTTGGTATCATCTGCAAATTTACTAATCCTACTAGTTATACCTAAATCAAGATCATTAATGAATATAACAACCAGCAGAGGGCCTAATACAGATCCCTGGGGAACTCCGCTTTTGACCGCACCCCAGTCTGACTTAAATCCATTTATGCTGACTCTTTGTTTCCTACCAGTTAACCATGACCTAATCCATTTTAATAATGATCCACCTATTCCATGTGCTTCTACCTTCCTTATCAATCTCTCATGAGGGACTCTATCGAATGCTTTACTGAAATCGAAATAAATTATATCATATGACTTATCATTATCTACCGCTTCATATACTTCTGAGAAAAAGCTAAGCAAATTTGTGAGACAAGAACGTCCCTGGGTGAACCCGTGCTGAGAAGAACGAATTAAGTTGAATGTTTCAAGGTGGCTTCTGATTTTCGTAACAATAATTGACTCTAGCAACTTGCCTATGATTGACGTGAGACTAATGGGACGGTAATTTGATGCAATTGATTTATCACCTTTTTTGAAAATCGGAACTACATTTGCAAGTTTCCAAGCTTCTGGCACTAGGCCCGATTCTAATGACTTATTAAATAAAACTGCTAATGGATTACTCAACTAATCTCTACATTCTTTTAATATTCTAGCATATACCTCGTATGTACAGTATAGTCAAGGGATATGTTTGCGTTATTCTATTTTTATAAACGAAGATAGAAGTGATGTCTACAATAATGGTGAGGAGCTCATTATGCATCTGTTAAGTATGAAACAATATATATGTAGATATATAACACCTGTCGAACTGTGTTTCTTTACCTGCCTGCATTACCGTGCCTCGCCACCATGCCTTGAAGTACAACGCACGAGAAAAACAAGAAATGACTTAAGTTATTAATTGAAGACAAAGACGTGTAAATATGCTTCCATGACAAATAATTTATCTTATTCGCCCTGATAAAGCTTTGAAACACCAAAGTGTGTGAACGCAAGAACATAAGAATAGAGGAAATTGCAGCGGGCCTATTGGCCCATAGTGGGCAGTCCCATTTACACCCAACCCCTATTGCTCATCATTAACTCGAATTCGCTGGATAGCTTCAAACATAGGTTGGACGCTTATAATTATGAGCAATAGGGGTTGGGTGTAAATGGAACTGCCCAGTATGGGCCAATAGGCCCGCTGCAGTTTCCTCCATTCTTATGTTCTTATGTTCTAGTGCTCCTATATCCATCCAACCTATGTTTAGAACATAAGAAAGTGGGATACTGCAGGAGGCGGACTGGCCCATACAGGGCAGATCCCTTTCACACCCATCCCAGCACTTCCATGTGCCTATCCAACTTCGTCTTGAAGCTCCCTAGCGTCCCCGATCCTACTATAGCACTCGGTAGCCTATTCCACATATCCACAACTCTATTACCAAACCAGTGCTTGCCTAGATCCTTTCTGAATCGGAATTTATCTAATTTAAAGCCATTTGTTCTAGTTATTTCGTTATTACTGAGCTTCAGAACATCTTCCATTTTACCCTTGTTAATTCCACTTACCCACTTGAACACCTCTAGCATATCTCCCCTAACTCTGAGCCTCTCTAATGAATGCAAGCCTAAGCTTTTCAGTCTTTCTTCATATGGAAGGTTTCTAATATTATGGATCATTTTTGTCATTCTTCTTTGTACTCTCTCCAAAGAATCTATGTCCATTCTATAATAAGGACACCAGAATTGAACCGCATAATCCATGTGTGGCCTCACTAATGCTAGGTAAAGTTTCAAGATAACGTCAGCAGTTCTGTTACTCACACTCCTAGATATGAACCCAAGAATCCTGTTTGCCTTGTTGCGAACGCTAATACATTGTTTTCTAGGTTTCAAGTCGTTGCTAACAAATACGCCTAGATCTTTTTCACAATCTGAGTTTTCTATTTCCGTGTTACCTAGTTTATACTTAACGTTTGTATTCGTCTTCCCTATCTGTAGTACCTTGCATTTATCAGTATTAAAATTCATTTGCCAGTCTACTGACCACTCATGTAAGGTATCTAGATCTCTTTGAAGGTGTTCAAAGTCACTGTCTGAATTTATCACTCTCCCCATTTTGGTATCATCCGCAAATTTACTAATCCTACTAGTTATACCTAAATCAAGATCATTAATGAATATAACAAACAGCAGAGGGCCTAATACAGATCCCTGGGGAACTCCGCTTTTGACCGCACCCCAGTCTGACTTAAATCCATTAATGCTGACTCTTTGTTTCCTACCAGTTAACCATGACCTAATCCATTTTAATAATGATCCACCTATTCCATGTGCTTCTACCTTCCTTATCAATCTCTCATGAGGGACTCTATCGAATGCTTTACTGAAATCGAAATAAATTATATCATATGACTTATCATTATCTACCGCTTCATATACTTCTGAGAAAAAGCTAAGCAAATTTGTGAGACAAGAACGTCCCTGGGTGAACCCGTGCTGAGAAGAACGAATTAAGTTGAATGTTTCAAGGTGGCTTCTGATTTTCGTAACAATAATTGACTCTAGCAACTTGCCTATGATTGACGTGAGACTAATGGGACGGTAATTTGATGCAATTGATTTATCACCTTTTTTGAAAATCGGAACTACATTTGCAAGTTTCCAAGCTTCTGGCACTAGGCCCGATTCTAATGACTTATTAAATAAAACTGCTAATGGATTACTCAACTCATCTCTACATTCTTTTAATATTCTAGCATATACCTCGTCTGGACCAGGCGATTTATGAGGCTTCAGTTTGTTAATTACTTTAAGCACATCGTTACTAGTAATATTGATATTCATCAACATATTTTCTATACTGTCGTTATATACCTTATGAACTTCTGGAAACTGTGCTAGGTTTTCATTTGTGAATACGGAGCGAAAATGACTATTTAACGTACTACACATTTCTAACTCATCATCAGTCATTTCTCCTGTCGTAGTTTTAAGGGGACCTATTGTATCTCTAACCTTTGATTTATACAGTTGATAAAAAGCTTTGGGGTTATTTTTCGATTCATTTGCTACCTTGATTTCATAATTTCTCTTTGCTTTCCTAATTTCTGTTTTTACCTGTCTTGTTAGGTTCTGATAGTAACCAAGTAAGTGATTTTCGCCTTTCTTAACTTTTCTATATACTCCTTTCTTTTTCCCTAGAAGATCTAAGAGTCTATTATTCATCCATTTTGGTTGGTTCCGTATCGATCTGAATTTTCTTTTAGGGATGTGTTTCTTTTGAGCATTATGGATTGTCGCAATAAATTGTTCATAAGTAGCTGCTAAATTAAATTCAGGGTTCTCCCGTCCTAAGTTGACAGTTTCCGGAGGTGTGGGGGGGATTAATCTTTTGACCATAGGGTCATCCCTTAGGTCTCTCCTTAAGCTACCGTAATTAGCCTTCCTAAAATCCGGGATCAAGGCCGAATTTTCCTTCTTCCTGCCATTCCATATTATGTTAAAATATATGGCTTTATGATCACTGTTTCCTAGTTCGTCTCCAATCCCAACATCTTTTACTAGATTTTCATTATTACTGAGAACTAAATCGAGGATATTATTTCCTCTAGTGGGCGAGTTTATGAATTGATATAAAAAACTATCTTGTACTACTTCTAGAAAATCTTCAGATTCATTATCGCTAAGTTGATTTTTCCAATCTAAGCCTGAAAAGTTGAAATCGCCTAGAATACATACATTGTTTCTATCAGATGCCTTCTTTATTTCCTCCCATAGCAATTTACCATCGTTCCTACTCAAATTAGGTGGTCTATATATAACACCAATGACTACGGACTCATTGCCCTCACCAATCTCTACTCAAATACTTTCATTGTCGCTATTTGTTTTAATGTTTGATTTATTGCAGCTTTTTAATGACACCCTGATATACACTGCTACACCGCCACCTCTCCTTCCTACTCTGTCAAATTTAAATAGGTTATATCCTGGAATATGAAATTCTGCTAAAAAATGTTTGCTGTTTGAATTTATCCATGTTTCCGTTATTGCAATTATATCTATGTTCTCTTTACTAACAATGGCCCTGAGCTGGTCCATTTTGTTACACAGGCTTCTACTATTAGTATAATAAACACTCAATATATTTCTTCCGTTTCTATCTGTTTTACATTTATTACTTTGATGTTTGTTATTATGACTAACTATATTTTCAGCATTATCTACTTCTGTTTCACTGCTGTTATTTTCACATGGTATTTTCCTCTCTTTACCATTGATGGGATTTGGACATATTAAAACCCCACCTTTACTACCCTGTCAACTATCTTCGCTAGCACGGCCACCCCCTTCCTACTTAAATGCACCCCATCCCTTGCATACATACTATCATCACCATAGTACAGGCCCCAACTATCAATGAATGGCGTCGACAGCTCTTTATACTGTTCTTCCAACCAGCAATTGAAACCAATTGCACGGGACATCCATTCACGACTGGCACCACGTCTAGGTAGGATAGAGCAAGCAATAGGAGTTCCACCCTTCACCCTAATCTTATCTAGAGCTTCCCTATACAGTTTACGCAGTTCGACACTGGTAAGCTTACCTACGTCATTGCCTCCTGCACTGAGTAAGACTATGGGGTTGTCTCCACAGTCATCAATGACGTTCTCCACTCTCTCCAGTACTCTACCTATCCCTGCCCCGGGGAGACACTCGAGCTTCCTAACTTTAGTGCAGAGATTGTTACCTAAATACTTCACCATCGAGTCTCCCATGACAGAAACACATTTGACCTTACCTGAGTGTGGTGATTTCTTACCTGGGCTACTCCCTCTCTCCACACTAACAGAGGGAGTAGCACTCGTGGTGTTACTAGCACCTTCCACACACTCGTCACTTAAGGTGCTGAACCTGTTGTTTAGGTCTACAGCTGAGTGCCTTTTGTAGCACTAGCAGCAACTACCTTCCATGAATCCACTTCAACTTCACCGTCCTTCACGACACTGGCAAAGGTTTTCTTCTCCTCTAAAACTAGCTTCAAGGCTAAGTTTTCGCCCTTGAGACTCTGGACCTCCTTCTCAACCTTCTCCAGTCGGTCTTGCAAGGCAAGACAACGCTGGAGAACGTGAGAGGTGGTCGAGTACTCGTCAACAGCTGATTGATTTTGATTTTGCCGCTTGCAGCGGCTACTTTATTGTGCACCCCACACTCATCCTGTGAACGGTAGCGCAAAAGGATTACAGAGTAGGGTTTACAAAGGGTCATAATAATTAACCCCGGTTGTCAGGATATTATGGCACTGAAAGTTACACAGTATTTCATTTACATTATTTGTTTAGTTCTATACATAAAGGGTAACGTATTCACAAATGCGTGAGAACAGGCGTGTGAGGCAGTATGTCTGGCCTCACACTTTGTTATTCACATTTACGTGGGAGGTATTCAAGCACATTGCGTATTTGGTTCTGTACATGAGAACTGACATAGATACTAAGTGCAAAAAAGTGGATACAATCTTAATATGTCGGCTATCTTGCCATTAGAGATGAAGTGTTGTGCCATTTCACACACAGTGTGCTTGGACCTGTCCCTAAAAGGTTCTATCTTCACACAGTCGAGGACGTAGTGTTCAAGTGTGTGGCCATATGTATGGCCACACACTTTACATTTAGTTTTGTTTACATTTGCTTGAGGAACATACTGCCAAAGGTACTTATATCCTAACCTTAATCTAGCTGTTACAACATCTTGTAATCTAGTGATCTTGTTACTTGCTCCATAAACATGTTTCACTTGATACATCTCATCATGGTAAACTATGGATTGACTAGTGCCTGTTTGCACTTGTCTACTTGCGTCAAACTCATCAATAAGTTCTTTCCTAATTACAGTTTTAAGGGTTCTTTTTGACAGACCCAAATTGTATTCAACGGTGTCTTTGTTAGACGCGAGTTTGGCGAGGGCATCAACTCTGTCATGTTTTATGA
The DNA here is from genome assembly GCA_958450375.1 of Homarus gammarus. Classification (NCBI taxonomy): domain Eukaryota; kingdom Metazoa; phylum Arthropoda; class Malacostraca; order Decapoda; family Nephropidae; genus Homarus; species Homarus gammarus. The sequence goes on along the minus strand of CAUDMG010002284.1, from coordinate 1,883,862 downwards.
GGCCTATGTGAGAGGGGATCCACAACAGTTTGACCCTGACATCCCGGTCAACAAGGCACGCATATTTGTGTCTGGCTTCAGAGACAAGAGCGTGACAACCTGAGTCGAGGGTACCAAGGGCAAGTAGTGAGGATAGAGAGTCAGTGATGATGAGACTGTCAGTAACAGTGGTTTCAATGAATTTAATAGCTGTGAGTATGGCAACTAATTCAGTTTGTAGAGTGGATGCCCAGTTGTTAATTCTAACTCCTTTCTCAATTATATTACCGTCAGGTTGAGTCACAACAATAGCACTTCCAGCCCTCCCACAGGCGGTGTTTAGAGACCCATCAGTGTAGATGGTCTGTGTGATATTATCATCAGTCTGTAGAGTGTGTATGTGTTCAAGAGCTCTCAATTTGGCAGTGTGTTGGAGATAAATGCTTTGTATAATTAATTTTTTAGGCGGATACGTCGGTATTGTGATATCGAAGGGAACTGTCCGCCAGGGTGGCAGGAAGCGCTGTTGTCTCAACTTTGTACAGGTGGTCTAGTCCAAATATCTTCATATGTGTAGCTGTAGTTTGGATCCATTTAGACTCAGTAGTCCCATGGTTCATACATTCTAGCAATTTTAAGGAAACAATGTTATCAGGATCACCACGCAGAAGCCTCAGGGCTATCATGAGGTTGACTTCAATTATTCTATCTTTAACACTGGGTATACCTAGTTCTTTCCTCATATTAAGTACTTTAGTGCTCATGGGACATCCTAGGATAATTCTGAGGGCTTTATTTTGCATTTTCTCGAGCTTGTCAACGCCTTTCCCGTCACGAATGACCAGGGCTGGTGCGTGGTAATCTATCAGAGATCTTATATAGCCTAGGTACATTGTTTTAACAATTCTAATATTAGCACCATAGTGCGGGCTGTACCCCGCTACACTTCTAAGAGGTCTCAGTCTGTCAGTACATTGGCGGGTTAGCTGTTGTATGGCAGGTAGGGTACAAGGGACGGAAACACCAAGATATTTAAAAGAAGAAACATAGTCAATAGTGTTGTTACCTATCTTGAACTTGGCGGGGCCGCGTTTGCGGTTCCCAGCTTGTTTGTTGAACACCTTAGTTTTGTCAGTGGAGATAATAAGATCGAGGTGTTCACAGGCTGCGTATACATGGTTCAGGGTGGTTTGCATTTCACGATGAGTTTTAGTATGTATAAGAATATCGTCAGCATAGCTGATTGAGATATTGCTGGGGTTGTCTGGTATTAAATTTAATAATGCATTCATAAGAACATTGAACAAAGTGGGGCTAAGTACTCCACCTTGAGGGGTACCAAGTTGCATATCTTTAACTTCACTTTTGTATCCCTGAAACAGTGCAGCAACCCTTCTGTTGGTTAGGTAACCACTTATCCAGTGTAACAGCCTACCTCCTATATCCATTTTGGCTAGTTCGTACAATATCAGTTGCCTATTGGCAATATCAAATGCAGCTTTTAGGTCAAGAAATGTGGTGTATCTGTGCCTTTCATCACCATGCACAGTTAGGAATGTGGTGATGCAATTATGTACACCTTTACCATGGGTGAAGCCATTTATGTTAGGAGACATGTGTTCTCTGATTCTATATAAGAGTCTGCCAAGAACCATCCTCTCAAAGGTTTTACACAGGCAGCTGGTTAGTGATATGGGACGAAAATATACAATGAACAGAGATGATAAGTCACATATGGTGAAATCGGGTAGTGGGTCACTTGATTAACAAAAGCTTTCAATATGAAAATATAAGAAACATATAGATTGACTTTAGATCTGGTACTGTGGGAGCTGGTCTGTAGACATTCTTGTGACCTGATGTCTGCTTCAACAAAGTCCTGCCCACTGTCTTGATGGCCGTTGTACCCAACTGTTAAGCCGTTACCTCACTACAACTGCAGAAGTACCACGTGGTCCGGGGTAGGTCCTCCAGCTCACACAGGGTGTTGGAGATGGCTCTTGTTCCTCATGTGATGTAGTTAGGAATTCATAGTTCCTCACCTGGGTGGAGTAGGGAGTCCTCAGTTCTCTTCTGGTGTAGTTTGGAGTGTTTCTTGGCTTCTCATCCAATGTTGGGGGTGGCGAGTGTACCACGGGCGGGCTGGGTGCGTCAGGTCAACATTGGCCGCTAAGTACTGATTGTCGCTCTCACAGTTGTTTCTTCCTTTCGAGTTGAAATTGTCACTTTTGAACATAAGAACATAAGGCGGGTAAACAAAGTAAAAGATTACAGGGAAATAGTGTTAGGAATGATGACAAAACTAAATTAAACAGGGAGTTTGAAACTAAACGCGGTAAAGGGAGGACTCAGAACACGACTAACTTAAATGTCTACTACGCGAACAGTAGAAGTATGAAAAACAAAATGGATGATATTAGGACCTTGGTATGTACCGAAAAAAATCGATATAATAGCATTCACTGAAACATGGATCAACCTAGACTCACATGAGTTACCGGTCGAATACCAAATTGCGGGTTAAAAATTGTTCCATACCGATAGGCAGACCAGGAAAGGAGGCTGAGTAGCAATCTATATTAGGGATAATCTGAAGTGTGACATAAATAAGGAAATAAAAACTGAGCGGAATACAGAAACAATTTGGATAGAATTAATCGACGGTAGGGAAAAATTAATCACAGGAGTAATATATAGACCTCCCAATCTTGATAGAGTCAATGAGCGACTTATCTGGGATGAAATGCGCAGGGCTTCCATACACAACAAAGTCTGTATAGTAGGCGACTTTAACCTTGGCCAAATAAATTGGACTGACCTTACAGGTAACTCAGACTCAGAGGATTTTCTAGAGACGATCCAGGACTGTTTCCTAAGTCAACATATAACCGAACCCACCCGGGGTAATAATATACTCGATTTAGTTCTGTCGAACAAAGAAAACCTCATTAGCAATGTCGAGGTAGGGAACGAACTTGCAAACAGCGATCACAAAGAAATTAGATTCCAGTTAGATTTTCAGGGCAGACGTAAGGAAAATTCCACTAAAGTACCAGATTTCAGAAGGGCAAACTTTGACAGTTTAAAGAGGCAGCTGAGAGATGGGGTGTCGCGCTTAGCCGTGAACCTGACTGATGACTCCGACCTGAAAACGAGATCTGAGATTGCCGAGTTCCACGACAATTCAAATAATGAGTTACTTAATGCACAAAGGCAGAACATACCATACAAAAAACTCAGATCAGACAACAATGACCCTAAATGGATAAATAATTATTTAAAGAACATCATTGGCCAAAGGAAGGCTATAGGTAGAATGATAAAGCGTGGCGAAATTTACCTCTAGGATTATTATAAGATATTGGCGAGTAGGGTTAAAACCGAGATAAGGAAAGCCAAGAGGAATAATAAGGTAAGGATAGCAAGGGAGGCGAAGACAAACTCCAATGGATTCTACCAAATGTATCAAACTAAAACACGAGAAAAGATTGGACCAATACGGTCAGATACCGGCGAGCTCACTGATAACGACGGAGAAATGAGCAATAATTTGAATAAATACTTTTCAACAGTTTTCACCACAGAAAATTTAAACATGATACCCGAGGCACCGACTCTATTCAGAGATAGTGAAGAAAACAAATTAAGCGAGATAGTAGTGACTAGTAACGATGTTAGTAAGCAGATAGACAAACTAAAGCCTAATAAGTCACCAGGTCCCGATGAGATATTTGCCAGAGTATTAAAGGAATGTAAGGAAGAGCTTAGTATGCACCTTAGCAAAGTTGTTTAACATGTCCTTAAAAACAGGTGTAGTACCAGAATCCTGGAGGATAGCGAATGTAATACCGATTTTCAAGAAGGGGGATAGATCACTATCCTCTAACTGCCGCCCAATCAGTCTAACATCAATAGTAGGCAAATTACTGGAAGCAATCATTTCAAACTCTATTCGAAATCACCTGGAGAAGCACTGATTGATCAATGATTCCCAGCATGGCTTCACAAGCGGACGTCCTTGTCTAACAAATCTATTAACATTCTTTTCATCAGTTTTCGAATCGGTGGACAAGGGGCACAATTATGATGTGGTATATCTCGACTTTAGCAAAGCCTTCGACAGAGTCCCCCACGAAAGACTAAATAGAAAGGTACAAGCACATGGCCTCAAAGGTAACATCCTTAAATGGATTAGGGCGTGGTTACAGGACAGGAAACAGCGAGTGAGCATCATTAACGGCACTAAGTTCCATTGGAGCAACGTTACAAGTGGAGTTCCCCAAGGCTCAGTACTTGGACCATTATTATTTATTATATACATAAACGACATAGATATCGGCATAGACAGCAACATAAGTAAATTTGCTGATGACACTAAAATAGGACGTGTTATTGAATCTGACGAGGACTCGGCAAAACTACAGGAAGATCTAAACAAATTTTTCGAATGGTCTGAAAAATGGCAGATGAAATTCAACATGGACAATTGTAAAGTACTCAGTATAGGAGATGTAAACAGGGAAACCAGATACCAGATGAACAACGATGCCATAGAGAAATCCGACTGCAAGAGAGATTTAGGAGTAATGATAAGTAGGAACCTTCAGCCAAGTAAACAATGTGTTTTTGCTCGTAACAAGGCTAATAAAATACTTGGGTTCATACAAAGGAGTGTTAGTTACAAGACTATCCAGGTCATCCTAAAACTGTATCTTGCACTTGTGAGACCACACATGGATTACGCAGTTCAGTTCTGGTCACCGTATTACAGAATGGATATAGAATCCTTGGAAAGAATTCAGAGGAGAATGACAAGACTAATCCCGGGCATTAGGAACCTTGAGTATAGAGACAGGTTAAAGCATCTTAATTTGCCCTCCCTCGAGAGACACAGAGCGAGGGGCGACCTGATAGAGGTGTAGTGTAAGTCAGGGCTAAACAAAGGGGACATTACAAAGGTACTCAAACTATCCAACCAGGAGGGAACTCGTAACAATGGTTTTAAATTAGACAAATTTAGATTTAGGCGGGAAATAGGTAAACACTGGTTTGGAAACAGAGTAGTGGATGAATGGAACAAGTTACCAAATATCATCACTAACTCGAATACGCTGAATAGCTTCAAACATAGGTTGGATGCTTATATGAGCAATAGGGGTTGGGTGTAAACGGGACTGCCCAGTTTGGGCCAATAGGCCCGCTGCAGTTTCCTCCATTTTTATGTTCTTATGTTAATGGTATTTAACTAAAATATGATTTTTTTCCTGGTAAGAATTTTTTTATCTGTGACTATATTTTCGTTCACCTGACTGACCATATACTGACCATCCACTACATCCTTGACCACTGAAGGGTCAAGACGTACCTGGCGCTCCTCTGGGAGCAGCCAGGTCAACTGCTAAGTTGGCCCATACCAACCCCCTCCCCTGAACCCTCCTCCCCACCGGAATATCAACAAGTTCTCACCAGAAGTTACAATTTCATTTAGAAAAGGAATGGAACCAGTGTTGAACAGAGGTGAACAGTGGTGAACAGTGCTTAAGTCAGTGAGAACAACTCAACAGTAACAGACGAGTCGTACCCAAGGTAACCTTCACACAGTGAGGTCCCAGGTACCCAGTGATAACGGCCCGGGAGACCCAACAACAACCAGGGATGTGTTAATCCGTCTACGATAGGAAGGGCTGGGACCACACCTCACTCATATAACACCATCTGTGAGGGAATTACTACACCACATGTCCCTCATAACACCATATGTGAGGGAATTACTACACCACGCGATGCCCCTCAAAACACATCTGTGAGGGAGTTACTACACCACGTGAGGCCCCTCATAACACCATCTGTGAGGGAGTTACTACACCACGTGAGGCCCCTCATAACACCATCTGTGAGGGAGTTACTACACCACGTGAGGCCCCTCATAACACCATCTGTGAAGGAATAACTACACCACGTGAGGTCCCTCATAACACCATCTGTAAGGCAACTACTACACCACGTGAGGTCCCTCATAACACTATCTGTGAAGGAATAACTACACCACGTGAGGTCCCTCCTAACACCCTCTGGGAGGGAGTTACTACATCACGTGAGGTCCCTCATAACACCATCTGTGAGGGAATTACTACACCACGTGAGGTCACTCATAACACCATCTGGGAGGAAGTTACTACACCTACATTAATCTGTATGTTCCTTTACCTTTCTCTAATGAAGACTTTTGTTAAATCACCAATGTATGTAATAAGTCATTTATGACCAGTGTATATTTTCAGCCTTCGGGCTGCAGAACTTTTTCAATAAACCGTTAATTATTATTATTATTATTATTATACTACAGTACATAGACCAAGCAATGTACAAACAATGGTAAAGCAGACACATGTGCCAAGGGTAGCTCTAGTAACCTTATTTTTATTAGTTTTACACTTCTATCCATACAGAATATGTAATTAATATCGGATCACGCGAACATTAGGCACCCCAGGTTATTTCATCTGGTGATTAGCCATCCTATTACTATTATACTTGGGAGTTTAGTTAGCAAGTTAGGGTGTCTAATCTTCACGTGATATTCAACATCTAATACAGAGGCTGGTAGACCCATGGAACGGTCTACCAGCCCAGGCTGTGGAATGAAGCGTAGTGCTTGGCTTCAAAAAGCCATTACATAACTATTAAGAACAATGGGGGGATCCTACACAGGCCTCTGGCCTCCTTCTCTTGGCATGGCCACCCATAGTTAAGGCAGGTAAAATAAGGTAAATAGTGGTATGAGATGCGCGCGTTACTGCTACTGCTATACCTGCATAGCACTATGTATAATAAATATAGTACTACCTGTATACCTTACTATACAATATCTACAATGTTTATATACATGCTGAATTTGTGTGAACTTGTATCAAGAGTTTTCTTAATAAATATTAAATCACATATCTATCCTGCGACACAGTATACGTGAAGTGGACTTAATCGGTTGGTAAAATCTTGCTACGTGTTGCACTTACACCCTCACTCACAGGTCCTGGACGTGTCCATTCGGCGCACACTGCCACAAATAGGTTGCCAGTTGATGATTTAACACTTATTATCATAGCTTACCAAAAGAAAAACATGTTATGAAAATCTATATGTAAGAACTCAACAAAATTCTGAAGATATTTTTTTCTGAAAGAGGAATGCTTAAAAGAGAGGCAGAATGTAGATGAATAATAATTGGTCTGCGTCTCTGAAGCAAAGCAGCAGCAGCAGCTGACTCATATCCTACCTACCGCAGCTCGCATCAGGATCGGCAACGCACTGTTAAAAGTATTTCTGGTGCAGTGTACACACCTCTATGTGGCAATTTAACATTATCTACTACTGATACTGTGTAATTGGTTAAAAAGTACTGTGTGATTTATGGATAAGAAGCGACGAGTCATAAATCACTATGACCCTCTAAAATGCCGACGCGTTGACTTCAGTGACGCCCCGCGACACAACACACTCATCTACAGTGACTATAATAGTCTTGGGTAGCCGGACAGCATTACCACCCAGACTGATACACCTATTCGTCCACAAGACGCAAGGGAGATATCCTGGGATCTTAGACATCTATTGAATGAGAGGAAATATGCAGACGTTGAAACTGGTGTGGTTAATGAAACTCGTAAGTACTTCCTATATAAGGCAAAGTAGATAAAATTGTAAATATGTTCACTATACCTAACCTAACGTGGATAACATAAATCTTGATAAAATCACACGGGGAAAAGGGAAACGATGTAGAACCTTAGCTTTCGTCTTTATTCAAGACATCCATTAATCCACACACCAACCCACCACAGCAAACATAAGAAGAGCTTATAAGAACGGGCGACATAACAACCGTAGTCATGTCAAGTCCGATAAAAAATATGAGACCCACTAATCATCTATCCTACATCTACCTCAAATGCTTTCAATCCATATTTAACCTTGGGCCACTGACAAATAACATTGTGCAACTTGTCAGTTTTGTACTGACAATCACTAAGGTTTAAATAATTTATCTTATCAAACTTGCTTCAACTAGAAGTCTTTCTGTGACTCATGATGATTTATACACTTCTAAACTGTTTTCCCAATCCATGGGATGATTATTGTTCCTTATATGAACGAAAATTGCATTGCTTTCAGATGCCGCTATAATATTGTACTTGTGCTGTTTAATTCTGAGCTGCAATGCTTTCAGTCTGACCTACATAATTTCCATTGCAATTGCTACATGGAATACAGTAAACACTTCCATTTACATTCAAGGTTGGGCTAGTCTTAATTATTATATTAGTAATAGTTGGGTCATACTTAAAAACAACATTAATGACCTGACCTCATGTTTTTAAGGTCACCCTGTATATTTAAGCCTCTCTCTGTCCATGTAATCCAGTTGCCTCTGAAGATGTCTTGAATAAAGACGAAAGCTAAGGTGCTCCGTTGTTTCCCTTTTCTCGTGTGATTTTATCAAGATTTATCTTATCCACGTTTTCATTGTGGATATATATGCTGATAACCACAAGGAAAAAAGAAAACACAAAGTTCCCAAGCGCTTTCGTGTAATTCACAGCTTTAGGGGTGAGTACAGACTAAAGAGAAATAGAAACCAAGGTGTATATATACAGAGGAGGGTGAGACCAGGTCCACAATGGTCAGGTATTAGGTAATGACCCTACTAATCTTTAAATAGCACACAACGGTTGGTGATCAGGTCAGAGGGTAAGGTGACCCAACCTTCTCACCTGGTTACAAATTTCTTAATTACAAAATTGTCCAGCTTGTACATGCCGTTACTCAAATTCATGTTGAATGCTTCGGTATGTTTAATAAGACTAGATTCTATGATGTTCCTACTATCAATTGAATTACAAGGTAATATTGAGGAGGCATTACCCCAGTCAATGCAATCCTTGTTATCCCTCAAATGAACAAACAGAGCAGTGGATTCCTGGCCTGTCCTAACACTGTATTTGTGTTGTTTAATTCTAGTTACAAGATCTTTACCTGTCTGGCCTAAGTAAAACATATTACATTCCTTGCAAGGAACTTTATAAACGCAACCAATTGTGTTGTTGGGGGAGTTCTTGATTAACATTTGTTTAACAGTGCATGAGTTTTTATATGCCACATTGACGTTCCTGGTTTTTAGTTGTGAAGGAATGTGTGAGAAATTTTTGTGAAATGGTTAATATTAAGATATTCTTATGGTCATGGGTGGGCTTGGGATCAGTTCTATAAAAAGTTTTCTTAGTAATGTTTAGGCATTTGTCTATGAAAGGTCTAGGGTATTTAAGGTTTGAGCCAATATTATAGATCACGCGCACCTACAGTAATTTACTTGCATGCATATATATATATATGCAAGTAAATCACTGTAGGTGCGCGTGATCTAGGTATATGCTGATAACCTTGTGGTTATCAGCATATATATATATATATATATATATATATATATATATATATATATATATATATATATATATATATATATATATATATAGAGAGAGAGAGAGAGAGAGAGAGAGAGAGAGAGCTGGCAACTATCTGGCTTGTGACTACCGTCAGCGTCATGGTAAACAAACATGGACAGGTCCATGACGTGTGCGGGTGAAGGGAAGCGGTGGTGATGTTGTACCAGCCCCGGAATTTCTCCTCAGTTCTTTGTCAGCCACCGAACTACCGAGTGTGACGCGTGTGGCATGAGTTGATACCGTACGTCATAGGTGCTGTAACCGTAACCTAATGGATCACTGAGGCGTAGGTCAGTCTAATATTAAAACCGAAGACCAATAAGTGTAAATCTTATGCCTGTTAATTGAGAGACATTCTCATTCAGACAGTTTTCAGAGACGCCCGATCTAACTATGCACTTGTAACATACCAGGTTAACGTGACGCATCCTACTCGAGTATCAGCTAGATTGCACATGGATTTTTTTTTTAATACTGACAATTTATATACCCAAATCTAGAAATGACTTTGTTTAATTATATCTACAGTCAATTCACCAAACAAATGTGGAAAAACTTAAAAAATGATAGGAAATTATTTTTTATATATGGGGTTAGAACAATACCCCATAATTATAGGCAGCCCAGCCAAGAGATGGGTTTATTATTATTTTCTTATTAATAAAAATTGGGTAATTCTGAAGCTAACCTTTGTTTTTAATACATGTACAATATACTGTAGAGGTAAAAGGTAAGCTCATGAAGGGTTTACACTTGGTTAATAAACATGACCTGGACTTCAGTATGACAAGAGGTGGTACTTGTGTAGATTTCAAATGTGAATTGATTTTCTTCTATGGTATTTCTTGTGTAAATTGATATTCTCTAATGGTAGAAAAAATGATGTATCTTGAAATATGAGTCAGGTTGTTAGAGTCTTTTGGGGTTTCTTTGTTCTTGTTAGGTCAGGTACAGTACGCCACAATTTCCCTCAACAGTACAGTCTTCTCTCCATAACTACTCATTTGTACAAAAAAATGATGGTCAGAATCACGCAAATTGGCGAAATCCATCAGAAAAACCAAATTCATGCCAAAGTCTAGGTCGTATGCTTAAACCAATTACGGTACCTTAACCTCATAAGAAATTACTTATCATGACCAACCATTAATTAACCCCTTTGTTTTAATGTTCTTGATACTGTTCATATTGAGTACTATAACAGTATACGTACGTAAGAATGGAGGAAACTGCAGCGGGCCTTCTGGCCCATACTGGGTAGTCCCATTTACACCCAACCCCTATTGTCTATATATCCATCCAACCTATGTTTGAAGCTATCCAGCGTATTCGAGTTAATGATGAAGTTTGGTAACTTGTTCCAATCATGCACTACTCTATTTCCAACCCAATGTTTACTTATTTCTCGCCTAAATCTAAATTTGTCTAATTTAAAACCATTGTTACGAGTTCGCTCCTGGTTAGATAGTTTGAGTACCTTTATAATGTCCCCTTTGTTCAGCCCTGACTTCCATTTATAAACCTCTATCACATCGCCCCTCGCTCTACGTATCTCGAGTGAGTGCAAATTAAGATGCTTTAACTTGTCTCTGTACTCAAGGTTCCTAATGCCCGGATTAGTCTTGTCGTTCTCCTCTGAATTCTTTCCAAGGATTCTATATCCATTCTGTAATACGGTGACCAGAATTGAACTGCATAATCCAAGTGAGGTCTCACAAGCGCAAGACATAGTTTTAAGATGACCTCACTAGTCTTGCAACTAACACTTCGAAATAAGGCAAACAGAGTACAGTATTAGGTTTCATATCTAGAAGTGTAAGTAATTAGAGTGCAGAGGTCTTAATTGCAACTATATCTTGCGTTAGTCAGGCTGCACCTCGATTATGCAGTTCAATTCTGGTGCCCTTATTATAGAATGGATATCAATTCACTGGAGTCGGTGCAGCGAAGAATGACAAAAATGATTCCGGGACTTAGAAATCTTCCATATCAAGATAGGTTAAAGAAACTAAACTTGCATTCCCTAGAATGACGAAGAGTGCGGGGAGATATGATAGAAGTATTTAAGTGGGTGAAAGGAATCAATAAAGGCGATATAGATAAAGTTCTTATAATATCCGAGCAGGATAGGACTCTCGTTGCAACGTATTTAAGTTGGATAAGTTTAGGAGGGAGATAGGAAAGAACTGGTTCACAAATAGGGTGGTGGACGAGTGGAACAAGCTTAGCAACTTTGTGGTAAGTGCTGGAATGCTGGAGAGTTTTATTGGAGGCTAGATAGTTTCATGGATGATAGAGAGTGGTAGTAACTCTCGACAGGAGCTGCCATGCACAGGCCAACCGGCCTATTGCAGACTCCTTATTTTCTTATGGACCCAAGTACTTTATTAGCCTTGTTTCGAGCAAATACACATTGTTTACTTGGCTTAAGATTCCTACTTAACATAACTCCTAAATCTTTCTCTTGGTCGGATTTCTCAATAACATCGTTGTTCGTCTGGTTTCCCTGTTTGCATTTCCTATACTGAGTATGGTACTTTACATTTGTCCGCATTGAATTTCATCTGCCATTTTTCATGACCCTACCGGCGAATACCTTATAATAATCTCGGAGGTAGACTTCACCATGATTTATTTTCCAACCTATACAGATAGCCATCCTTTATCCAATGATATTCTTTAAATAATTCTTTATCCATTTAGGGTCATTGTTGTACAGTACACTGTACATATAAATCATCGATATCCTTTTGTTTATATATGCTATTTTAAATGGTAAACTGTTACTACTGAAGATACCATTGGGACCTGGTTGTGATGTAAAAGTGTATTTACAAATTAGTCTTGGTCTATGATGTAGTATATACAGTACCTGTACTCGTATTCGATAAGGGAGAAAATAGTTTAAAATGAGGATTTTTACTAATATTCTTTGCCACTGGTTGGCTACAAATTGCCTAGTGCTGGCAGCAGCCATAAAAAGTAAATTTAGGAAGAGTCTTTTGGCTTTTGTTTTGGCCATTACAGATACACATTTTATTGCTGGTCTGTTTTTCTTGTCAAATTTTCTCACTTTCCTTTAAGGGTGACCATGAAAGGTATGATATAATGTGAACGGTAAGAACAAATAATACAATTTGTGAATGTTAATTTGTGTAAGATATGGTAATTAATGCACCTGTATTTTAATTTTATAAGGGCACTGGTTATTTTGGGGGGGCACTACAAATACTGTAGTACTCCAGCCAAATGACATAACTCCTTCCTCACTTACAAGCCTTATGCGCCAAAATGAAGATTGAAGAAAATTTTTTGGATGACAATGGACATTAATTAGTGACATGGATTTCCTCCCTTTTTCCCAGGTCAAGTTTGAAATCAATAAGAAACTTAAGAGGAGTGTTGGTGGTACTGCAATAACATGATTATATCTCACGACTGTGTCCTTGGTTCATATTCTGGCCTGGGACAGATGGGAGAATGTTGTTATCAATTTTGATATATCAAACATGACTGGTTTTCACCTTGTACTATATACTGTACACAAGATTCCTGCTGTACTTGATAGCCCAAATGGCTGAGAAAGTGATGAAATGATAAATAAATGAGGAAAATAAGGTGGATTGTAAAATAGTGACTGATTTAGTTTGCATCCTCACGTGTCTGGGATCAGTTAGATTGTTTTGGTTGTACTGTATGGTACAGTACTGTGCTTATTGCATATTTTACACCAGGAAGAATGTCTCCTCCTTTAGAGCATTCCACATCTTGTGGAAAGAGGCAGAAAGTGTTTGAATGTAGTAATGTCATTTAAGGTCAGTTGCTTGTTTCTCAGCAATGGTAATTCATATCTGACAACTAAACTGTAGTAATACAGTACATTTTTTTTTTTTTTTTTTTTTTTACGGGTATTAGCCCACCCGGGCACAGGTCACTGACCCACACCGGGGCCTGGGGGACAAAAATGTAAGAATAACAATAATTCTTTTAAGTTAAAAATGCCATTGTCACTTAATAAATTTAAGAACAATTTTTGCTTATTTATTTTATTTTTTTACTTGCAGATATGATTAATACATTTAAGAAAGATATGATTAATAAATTTATGAAATATTTTTATATCTTCATTTTTTATTTATTTTTTACTTGCAGATATGAGCAATATGAATCGGCAAGGACCTGGCGACAATTATGGTGTTCGTGGAGGTTATTTCAACGCCGGGTGTGAAGGCCAAGACAGAAATGAAAATGTGAACCATTTTAACCATCCAAGTGAAGAAAGGGGTGATGGCTGGGGCCGAGGGCGTGGCTGGGGCCGAGGGCATGGCAGGGGTCAAGGGCGAGGCAGGGGTAGAGGACGAGGCAGAGGCACTGATTTTAATGATACCAGAGGAGCTAAAAGTCTTGAGTCCCTGAGTAACTTCTCATCAGCTGACAGTAAGTTCAGGAATACAAGCAACAGGGGTAACAGACGGGAAAGGAATTATCCCATGGGTTACAAAGAACTAGAAAGAATCCTTACATTACCCTCTGATGCAGTGGCTTTTGAATTGTTAAATGAAAGATCAGGTTTTCGTCTACTTCTAGAGGAAGATAAGATGTCACTTGATAAATTAATCCTTCTGGTAAAAGTTCTTTCACAGGCAACAGAAACCCAGTCAAGCAAAGAAAATTTGTATGAACTATTCAATAAAACCTGTGAACAGAGGTTTATGGATAAACTTTGTACTTATTCCATCTCAATTAAGCGACAGTGTCCTGACAAAGCCAAGGACTTCTTCGCACACCTCCATGTATTCATAGAAGCTTATGCAAATGCAATGACAACCACTGCTATTAACCGGTTACCTGATTTAGTAGATGTTTGCATTTCAACTTTGACATATTTAGAACAAAATAATTTTGTTTCCAAAGAGCTTGTGAAACAATATAACAATCTGCAGGACATGCTGACAACAGCATCTAAATCCTGGGAACAAAAATTGAAGCATCAAGCTCAAGGAACGAGAAAGGGGATGAATGAAATGGACCATATGGCACCACCTGATGATTTTAAGGAGCTTTCAGTGTTTCCTACACCACTGGATTTTATGACAATTCATCGTCCATTTCTTCGTCGAAACTTGACACAAGGAAAGTATGATGATGGTGAACATTATTTAGATGTTCAGTTTCGATTACTTCGTGAAGATTTTGTAAGGCCTTTGAGAAATGGAATTAATGATTTCAAGGGGAAGAATCATTCAAAGGTTAGGGATGTAAAAATTTACAGAGATGTTGCTATTGTATCATCTCGAGTAAAGAGTGACACAATGATTTATATGGTACAGCTAAATATGTCAAAGAAAATCAGATTGGAAACTTCCAAGCGTTTATTATTTGGTAATCTTCTGTGTTTCACAAATGATGGTTTTAAAACTTTGATTCTAGCTTCTGTTGCCGAGAGAGATCCAGAGAAATCAAAGGAAGGAATTGTTGGAGTTCAATTTGAATCTGATATTGAACAGCTGGACTTGAGTGGAAGGTTCATTATGGTTGAGTCCAAAGCTTATTTTATGGCCTACAAACATGTCTTAATGGCACTACAAAATATGTCAGGAAAGACAATTCCTATGGCACCTTATATTATTAAGGTAGAACCGAATGTTGAAGCTCCAAAATATTTGACTGGAGGAGAGAAGTACGATTTGCGGGTCATGAAGAATGATAATATGATGAAAAAGTCAGAGGCACACAGTTCATTGTTTCATGGTTTTCATTTTATCAGAAATACTGGTACTAATGAACCTGAAGATGTTGAGGAACCTGAAGATCAATGTGATCCTCTTATGAATGTGGTTTTGGCGAAAGATTTATCAGCCTGGCCATCTGAAGCCGAGCTTGGTGTTGATAGCTCTCAGTGTAGAGCTCTTAAAAGTGCTCTGACACGTCAGCTAGCAATCATTCAAGGCCCTCCTGGTACAGGAAAAACCTTCATAGGTCTCAAGATCACACAGATTCTGTTGCATAACAGTAATGCTTGGAAAGAGAAACAAGATTCAACACCAATATTAGTTGTGTGCTTCACTAATCATGCACTGGATCAGTTCTTGGAAGGAATGACTACATACACAAGGAACATTGTTAGAGTAGGTTCTAGATCCATGAGTGAAACAATCAACCAATTTCAGATAAATTCATTATTGCGTACACTTCGTGCAAATCATGATGTTCCAAGAGCCGTCTTTGAGAGGAACTTTGAATTACGGAATGAGGTAAGGAAAATAGGATATAAAATCGATGAATTGAGATGCAATATTGAAAAATGTAAATCTGGAAAAGGCATACTCCCTCTAGATACCTTCGAATCAGAAGGGATTATACCCCCACATTTACAGCATCAGTTGAGGGCTCTCAGGTGTGATAAGAAGTTAACAGGATGGTTACTCCTTAATATTCAACCTGAAACAGGATTATTTCACAAGCAGCTCCAAGTGGCCAAATTTAATGTAGTAGATAAACCCAAATCCTCAAAACCCACTTCTTCAAAACTACAAACAACAAGAGGAACTGTGGAAAAAGAGGAAGGTGAACTATATGAAGATGAATTTAAAGATGCTGAAGAATTCCTTAATATTGAGGAGCAAGACAGACTGGTAGAGGATCATGAAATTGATGATTCTGCCATAATACATGGACAAATAAAATCGTTACGGTTTGAAACAACAGATAATCAGCTTAGAGAAGAAATAGTATATGCATCGTTTATGTTACAAGAAAACGAGGGTAATGAAGAGGCTTATTACAAACAGATTATAACCTCTTCACTGAGGGAAGCATTAAACATTGGCCTTGAGCTACCAGAAAATCCTGATGTAGTGTGCGAGTTGGAAAATCAGGAGCACTTTAACATATCTCATACCGACTTTCCCCAGAGGTGGCAGCTATATAAACACTGGCTGGGAAAACTCCTTCACAATATGACTAAAAAACTCAAAGCTTTAGAGTCAAATTGCCAAAAGAAGTCACGAGCCCTACTAGAGACACGGAACCAAGAGTACCTGTATGCCATGCGTAGTGCCTCAGTGGTGGGCATGACAACAACAGGTGCAGCACAATATAACAGCATTATGCAAGACTTGGCCCCATCCATTGGTAAGTAAGGATTATGTGCTGTATACAGGTACTTGCAATATTAGAGTGAAGGTGCAGTAAACATTTGATAACTCAGCATTTTACATAACTCGGCATGGATATGGTCTTAATATGTACAGTATTTGTATAACGTGTGAAATGCAGATATATATATAAAATTATCTGGGAAAATATAAGCATATCTGACCACCTGCATCACTTACAATGCCTCTGTGTTGCCTACTATTGTACTTTATATATTATATAAAGTATTGTACATTACCCTTTATTCTGATGTATATACCCAGTACAGTACTTCATTTTTGTACAATACAAATGAAAATTTTTCTTGTACAGTATAGTAATTCATTGCGATATGTTTGTCTTTATTTATTTAGTATGGTTAAATTATATTTTGCTTTGCATACAACACTGCTTTCATTTTAATGGTATTTCTTTAGTCCAGTATTTGCAGTTACAGGTAGCAGGTAGTTCTGCTATAACGCGATAATTGTGTTCTTGTAAAATATCGTGTTATAGAAACTCGCGTAATAGAAATAACAGGGCTTATGGAGAAAATAGGGTTAGGTGCAGATTACTCGAAATCGAAAAAATTTACTAGTTAGCCTAACACAAAGGATAGCACAGTCTAAATAAATGTTACATTCATATCTAATTATGAAATCATACAGTAAATTTAACACTTTACCTTGAAAAAATATGAATGTAACTTGATGGGGGAGAAGGGTGATTTTGAGGTTGATAACATCGAGCTTCTCTTCAAGTGTTATATCCTTTCTTTTACGATAGTCACCGGGAATTCTATCATCAGAACGCTTTTTGGAGATATTCTTCTTTACCATATTCACAGTTAATACCACAAAATTGGAGAAATAGTAAGCAAAAATCGCGTTATAGCAAACAAGCGTTCGCGTTATACAAATATTGTTCCGAATTCATAAATCGCGTTAGAGCAAATTCGCGTTATCAAAACACGCGTTATAGCAGAACTCACTGTACATTGTTTACATAAAGTAACAGAGTACTGTATTATGTAGTCTCGTAAAACCAATTATTTTTTACATACCTCTGGTTAATATTTATCTTGGTAAATAGTTTTATGCAGATTGTAACCTTTGAATAAAATCTTAGCAAGCCAAGACTAAGGGAAAAAAGTACAATAAATATTAAAATGTTTATTGCAATACTGTACAGGTTGTACCTCTCTAGTCCGGCATTCTGTGGTCTGGAACGATATTAGTTTGTGCAATTGGTAGATAGGCAGCGTTTTTTTTTTTTTATCTGAATTATTATTACAGGAGTATTAAATTTTTGCCCCTCAGGCCCCAATGTGGGTCAGTGACCTATGCCCGGGTGGGCTAATCCCCTAAAAAAAAAAAAAAAAAAAAGCCGCGGGAAATTAAGGTTTGTTTACATCCGGCAGTTCGGTTGCTCTCTCTCTCTCTCTGCTTGTCTATACAGAGTACAACATTTAACCCTTCAATATATATGAGCAGTAAATAAGTGTTGCTTTCATATTTTTATGTTGAGTAATGACGATATATTTTCACATGTGCGCACTTACATACGAGCAGTCTCACTTTTTTTTTTTACCATTAATGGTTAGCTACTTATATTGTTCCATTTATTAACATTAAATAACATTACAGGTTCTTCAAGCAACCATATTCATTTTTTACTTTAATTTTACTACAGCTAAGCTCAGGGTCTTATTTTCTTCAGTTTTATGTGTAGAACCAATGAGTCACTGGTTTTGTAAGCTTTAACATAAACAATGCCGGCAGCCGTCTCGTCTACTCTAATATTCCACGTATTATTAATAAATTGTATTGTTAATTTTGCACACGTACAATAATTCAATAAGAACAAATTCAGAAACATTAATTAAAATATATATGAACAGTAAATAAGTGTTGCTTTCATATTCTTATGTAAAGTAATGACGATATGTTTTCACGTGTGTGCATGCGCACTTACATATGCGATCTCTCTTTGTTCTTTACCATTATCGTTAGCTACTTCTATTGTTCCATTTAATAACATTAAATAACATTACTTAAAACAACCATACTAATTTTACTACAGCTACAACCAAGGTCTTATTTTCTTCAGTTTTATACGTAGAACCAGTCAGTCACTGGTTTTGTAATCAACGAAAACAATGCTGTGTTATTTCCTCGTGTGTTTTAATATTCTACGTATTATTAATGAATGGTATTGCTCATTTTGCACACATAAACATTAATTCAATAAAAAAGACATTCAGTAATAAACAATAATGAATCTTTTGTACATAAGAGAAATGACGCTGTTTACACGATTATGCACGTCGTCTGCATGTTGGCGGGCCGTTCAAACCCGTCGAAATTCAAGTTTCCGCCGTCAAGATTTTTATTTATTTATATTTTCGTGTGTTCCAATAAAATACGGTAAGAATTAAAAACTCGCGAAATTTGAGAGCTATTATACGACATTTAACCCTTCAATATGTCTTCAAAGAGACCATGACGCAGAGAAAGTGGTGCTAGCGCTTCCAGGCATAAGCACAAGTCACTATCTATCCAGGTAAAGGGTGAATTTCCATGGTCCGGCAATTTCCATGGTCCGGCACCGGTCAGGTCCCGAGGTTGCCGGACTAGAGAGGTACAACCTGTACTGTACTGTGTAAAAGTTTAAATTTGTGTACAATATCAGTGTTTGGTCATTGTATCAGTGTTATTGCTCATTCAGGTAGTATTTAATAGTGCCCAAATTTAATACTGTAATGGCATTGGGTAAACTGGGTCAGTAATGCAGAGGACACCTTCAGCTTACTCCATACATTTTAGCTGGTTAGGGACTTTAACCTTAACTCTAACACCCTCTTGTTGAACCTTACCCTTAATCAACATATTTGTGCATTGTTATTGTTGGCCACCCCTGGAAAATAACACCTTGTGTGTACTTGTCTGTAGCAAATTGAAGACTGAAGTGTAGTGTTTGCAGCCATGATGCTAATAATGGGTTCATGACCCATTTGAACAGCTTAAGTGTCCAAATTTTTGGTACCAAGCTCTGAATGAACAACTTACGAATTGCATATTTTTAACTGTGGAAATTATTTTATCTTATGCTAGCTTGCAAATAGTCGAGCACTTTAACCTCAAACCTTGTCTCTATAAAATACTGTAGTTGCAAAAGCAATTCTGTGAAGGGCTTTTGTATGACCAGCAAGGCCCTACTGTACTGTTTAGAAAAGTACCATGTATGTAATTTTAAAGTTTTTACCAGTTGTTACATAGCTTTTGCCATTAATTATTATACAGTATTAATGTTCAATACTGTACTAGTAATCACTGTTTTGTGTAAGTGACGTGACTACTGTACTTAGTATTGATTCTTTACAAATTTAATTTTAAAACTCCATGGAACAAATTATGCGCTGTTTTGTGTGAGGATAGATTATTATTATTATTATAATTTTTTATCCCCATGTTAAACTATTCTTTTCCGCAGTCATCATTGAAGAAGCAGCCGAAATTCTCGAGTCCCACGTTATTACCTCTCTTACTGCCAAGTGTAAGCACCTCATCCTAATAGGCAAGTTTTCTTTCTCTCCCTACCTCCCAACCATATCTGATTAGCCTTCCACATTATGTGAGTCTGGCTATTTAAAAATTTTAATGGTTTTACGATGAACTGAGAGAGACCAGATGTTGATTTTAATTTTATGGCACTGAAGATGTTGGAATTTTTCATGAATATACTGGTTATCACTTTTAGTAGATTATTTATACTCATGATTATCCTCATCTTTTAATTGCCTAGTGTAAAACTAATGTAACTGAATATGAATTGCAGTACTACATGTGTTTCTGTATTTATTATTACTGTATTACCTAAATACTCTTTCAAATAGGAGATCATCAACAGTTGCGCCCCAGTGCCACAGTATATGAACTAGCAACCAAATATGGACTGGAAACTTCACTGTTTGAAAGATTGATTAAGAATGGTCTGGCGTGAGTATTATGGTGTATTGTTTGTTAAGTACATACTGTTATCTGATTTTCTCCTTCCTCATAACCTCAGGTCAACCTGCGTTCACCTCTTACCAACTCGTCCATAAAAATGTTAAACCTCCATGATAACATTACACATCCTTGACAAAGTCACATTTTCATTTGAAATCGGTTTCATTCTTCTCATCACCCCTAAACGTGCGTGTGTTTCTCACTTTAAGCTGTGGATAGGATTCTACAGTTTCTTGTTTGTTCCATGCACTTTCCAATGATTCTAACACTGATTTACAGTACTACTTCCATCATATTTTGCTTTTTCCCTTTCCTGGACTCCTGCTGCATCAATGATTTTATAATATTTAGACATCAGCTTATTAATTTTAGATATATTTTACACGTAACTTTTTCACCACCTGTCATCTTACTACTGCACTGCATGTACTGTATAGCCACCTTGCCTTTTTCTAATTTTAGAATTTTCAAGGCTATAATAGTTCTTCAGACATTTTCCATAGGATGATTAGCATATTTTTTAAAGAAGGTGATTGGGGGTGATGCTTTGCACTTGTTAATGTGCTCCTTGGCTTTATCAAAGTTAAATGTAATTTCCTTCTCTGCAGGTATGAGACCCTTGAGTATCAGCACCGAATGAGACCCAGCATTTCCAGGTTGCTGGTGCCATCCATTTATCCTGAGCTGAAGAACCATCCTTCAGTTGATTTGTATCCAAGAATAAGGGGCATTTCCAAAAATGTATTCTTCATTTCTCATGAAATCCCTGAACGAGAGGTGTGTAGTAGTACATACAATTAAACTACTCCTGTAAATATAAGGGAAGGTTGGTGGAATGTCATCTGTTGTGGTCAGTGCCATGGAGTAAGGACTAATCTAACCTTTATCATCTGGGGGTTGTTACTCAAGTGTGAGAAATTGCTGAAAGGAATTATACTTATGTCTCTTCTTAGTCTACTTTTGTTAATGTTGATATTCATGCTACAGATATCTAGGGAGACTTTGAGTTTTTCTCTTTCTACTCTCGTGAACAGTATCTTGGAAAATGCCTAACAAATATTCGTGAAATGTTGTGTTGTATCATTATTTGATGATGTACAGAATACCAGATTCAAGCATGTGTTGGTTAAGATCAAATTGGAGCACAAGTCTCATAATACTCCAGGTGATTTAGTGAAACTTTTTATGGTTATTAATTTCCTCACAACTGAAGTTTAACTATTATTAGTCCATATATTATAGCCATCACTGTCATCATCATAACTGGGTTCATTATATAGTAATCTTTGATTCCTTCTCAGGACACTGACGACAACAACAGCCATGAAAATGCATATGAAGCAGAATTCATGATATGCTTGTGTAGGCATCTACTGTTACAAGGTTATTCTTCAAAAGAGATCACTATCCTAACACCTTACTCTGGACAGTTCTTCCTGCTGCGCAAGGTTTGTCTGCATATATTTGTTTTCACATTACTGTAAGGCTTCAGTCTATAGCATTAATTCGTGTGGAAACCAAGTTCTTTAAATATTGAATACCCGGTATCCAGTTTATAAAATTTTAGCTTGACAACATAAGTTATTTTAACACTATTGTGCATAGGCAGTCTTTGAATACCTCAGTTTAGGATGTTATCCTGAAACGGACAAGACAACATTATTCATTATCCCCAAATTTTTATGTAATGCCTGTTAATTGTCTTTTCCACAATCCTGAATGTAGACCTATATTTATACAACCCATGATTACAAATAATACTGTTAATATAATTTTTCTATAGTAATTATGTACTGTGTTACCCATGAAAAATGTCAAGGGGATAATTTATCACTACATAATTGAGAAACCATGCTTCAGAGAGTTGCGATCTTGCCTTGTAAGCTGTTCACAACCTGTGGGTTGGTGGTAGGAAGGACATTTGGCCATAAAACTGTACTTCAACCGGGTCTCCAGAGCTGTGCCCATCCCTGGGTCTAGGCTGCATTTTCTGGCTTGTGCCCTGGGATTGCAATGGTGAAGGGTGAGGGTGGGGGTGGGACATGCTGTTATGGTTTTAGTACCATTTTACTCTAAAGCTGCCATCTGAGAATTAATCTACATTTTAAAGTGTTCCCCTATCTGCTCATAAGCTAAATACAAGAGTAGATGTGAATGTGTGTGTTTGAACAGCCTTAATGGATTTCTCTTTACCACTAAATAATTTTTACCATTGCTGAGAGTAATCTTTCATTGTCAATCATATCCCTGTCAGATGTTTGGCATACATTGCCTCTGAATTTATCTTATGAAGAAATTTTTTAATTTTCTGCATTCACATTATGTAATATTGAAATAATTATTTCATTCCACAGATTCAGCGAGATCATACGGCATGTCATGGAGTGAAGATCTGTGTGGTGGATAACTTCCAGGGAGAAGAGAATAACATTATTCTGTTGTCTTTGGTGAGGAGTAATGTGGAAGGGAATGTGGGCTTCCTTCGCACTGATAACCGGATCTGTGTTGCCCTTTCACGTGCTAAGCATGGGTTATACATAACTGGAAACATGGAGCTCTTGAGTGCCCACAGTGAACTTTGGAAGAAGATTAAAGAAGATCTTGCAGAACAGGGTGCCATTGGTAATATATTAACTCTACAGTGTGAAAATCACCCTGATAAGTTAATCTCAGTGTCTTCAGGTGAAGATATTTTAAAGAAAAGTCCTGAAGGAGGATGTCTTCAAACATGTTGGAGTTCTCTACCACATTGTAACCATTCTTGTCCTAGGCTCTGCCACTTGGATGATCGTGACCACACTGAAGTTCAGTGCCGAGTACCTTGTCCCAAGATTCTGTGCGAGTTAGATCATCCATGTCCAAGGCAGTGTTGGGAGGAATGTACTCCATGTGAAGTTCTTGTTAACAAAGACCTACCGTGTGGTCATAGTCATATGGTTCACTGTCATGTTAAGCCTGAGGTGTATAAGTGTCCAACTCCAGTAACAAAGGAAATACCTCACTGCCAGCATGAAGCGATAATGCCTTGTCATATTGATCCAAAATATTTCCTTTGTCCCACAGATTGTGACACTAGATTGGATTGTGGTCATAAATGTAGGCTTAGATGTCACCGTACAGTGGACCCTGACCATCTGACGTATAATTGTTTGGAAAGTTGTACAAGATTAAATGCAGGCTGTACAGAGAACCATCTATGTCAAAGGATATGCCATGAAACCTGTGGAGCTTGTATTGTAAAAGTTGAAAAAATTTTACCTTGTGGTCATAGAATGAAGAATGTGGAATGCTCCAAACCTGCAGAAGAGATCAAGTGCCGCAAACCTTGCAAGAAGACTCTCCCCTGTCAGCATCCTTGTAAAATGCTTTGTTTCCAAGATTGTGGAAACTGTGCTTATAAAGTCCAGAAGACTATCCCAGGATGTAATCACACGGCTCAGGTGAGTTATTTGTTATTCCGTTGGTGGTGATGTACTTAAAAGAATCTGGTTGGCATAGGTTCTTGAAAAATGAGGCAAAATAATTAAATTTCTTCCATATTGAAGCTGAATATTTTCACTCCAGAATGATAACTAACATGCCAGATTAGGGAATCAATCGAGACTGCTGCATGCTGCATCTTGGGTAGAAATGTTAGTACAGTAGTATATATCATATACAGTATTCAGGATAAATTTTGCTGCAAAATTTACTTATTTAAGATTGAGTGTGGGCTGCTACCAACGAAGGACATGTGTGAAGGAAAATGCCCCCAAAAGTTGTCATGTGGACACCCTTGCGAAGCTCGCTGTAAGGACTTGTGTACTGTCTTGTGCAAGAAATTAGTCGTCTCGGCCATCAATTGTCCTAAAGGGCACTCCATCATGCTACCTTGTCATCTAAATAATACAGGTGTGTTAACTACCTTGTCATCTAAATAATAAAGGTGAGTTAACTACCTTGCCATCTTAATAATACAGGTGTGTTAACTTCCTTGCCATCTTAATAATACAGGTGTGTTAACTACCTTGCCATCTTAATAATAAAGGTGTGTACACTGGATCATTAAATACTATGTTGTATTAGACCCTATACGAGTCACTCTTATTCTCGGAAGATTTTATATATTTTGGTGCCATATTTAGTATAAACAACTGCCATTGTGCCTTTTTTTTGATTCTTATAAAATTTGCTAAACTTAATAAAAATTTAGGTTACCTGAATAAAATAATTTTGAAATTATATAGCACTTTTAAAAAAATATATAATTGCAAAAAATTTGGAAAAAAACAAAACGATAATATAATTTGAGTAAAACCTGTCATTTAAAATAACATGTAAATGAAAGTTCCCCTGATTCAGTCTTGGGCATAATATACACACACATTATTTATACAGCACCAGCAAGATTCTCTAGTTCTTAATAAGTCAACAAAATTCCTCTGCTCTATTCTAGGCAGAAAACAAGAGCTTGGTGATGATCCTTTCATGGAGATATATATGAGTACCTTCTGTGGAAGCCCAGTTTGTGAAATAAAATCTGGAGAAGTTCTATAATAATATATATTTTTTTCCCACCCTCAGTAAATGGAGAAGAAGCCTGGTCATATTGTAAGGCGCCATGTAACCAGTTGCTGAACTGTGAACATAATTGTGTAGGTGACTGTGGAAGTTGCTTTCAAGGTCGTGTCCATGTCTTCTGCCGTCAACCCTGTAGAAAACCACTCGTGTGTGGACACATGTAAGTATATCTAGATGTGTAGCTATTTCCAGCTATTCAGTCTCTATTAACCCTCTCGTGCACAATAAGTCTTTTAAGTTTCTGTGACCAAGATAAAAGTCATAATAAAAGAATTTGAAATTATATAGCGCCAACCATTAAGGGATTGCTCTGGGCCTCTTTAAGTTTGTCATCGCCTTACACGTCTGGGCATCTTTGTTTGGTGGGCACAAAATTTTTTGGGGGCATAATTTTTATATTACTGGCATTGTTATTGATTTGGCTTTAACATAAGCTACAATATAAATAGATAAGACAAAAAAAGGATTTTTTTTTCCAATGAGCTTTACAATGGTGGCTTTCAAATTCTTTTAAATCTAATAGTTTTTTAAAGTTGGTGGACTGACATTTTTCCCAAGTCATGCTCCTAGACTATCTCTGTCATATGTTTTATGTATATACTGTAATCATATATATATATATATATATATATATATATATATATATATATATATATATATATATATATATATATATATATATATATATATATATATATATATACTGATAACCACAAGGAAAGAAGAAAACACGAAGTTCCCAAGCGCTTTCGTGTAATTCACATCTTCAGGGGGTGGGTACAGACTAAGGAGAAGTACAAAACAAGGTGTATATATACAGAGGAGGGTGAGATCAGGTCCACAATGGTCAGGTATTAGGTAATGACCCTACTAATCTTTAAATAGCCAATGGTTGGTAGTCAGGTCAGAGGGTAAGGTGACCCAACCTTCTCACCTGGTTACAAATCATCTTGATTACAAAATTGTCCAGTTTGTACATGCCATTACTCAAGTTCATGTTGAATGCTTCAGTATGTTTAATGAGACTAGATTCTATGATGTTCCTACTGTCAATTGAATTACAAGGTAATATTGAGGAGGCATTATCCCAGTCAATGCAATGCTTGTTATCCCTCAAATGAACAAACAGAGCATTGGGTTCCTGGCTTGTCCTAACACTATATTTATGTTGCTTAAGTCTAGTTACAAGATCTTTACCTGTTTGGCCTAAGTAAAACATATTACATTCCTTGCAAGGAACTTTATAAATGGAACCAATTGTGTTGTTGGTTGCAGTCACATATGTTACACAAAAATTTTGTGTGATTATCATGAAAACTTTTATGGGGGTCATGGTTCGTGAGAGGGATACTATTGAAATGTGAATTGGTGAGTATTTAAGTTCAAGATGTGAGAGTAAAATGTAGTAGGGTCAGAGTTAACTTTGGCAAGCTGTGAGTGTAGGTAGTTGAGGTGTGGCTGGTTGGTTCAATGACATCCACTCAAGATGATTATCATATGAGTTTATTTAATCTTTCTATATCCATTTCATAAGAATGTCATTTTTGCCATAATTCATCTTTTCCAGATGCAAGTATCCTTGCAGTGCTGATTGCCCTCCTTGTCAAGAAGAATGCCAGTGGCGCTGTAAACACAGTCGATGTAAAAAAAAATGTGGTATTCCATGTAATATGTGCAAGGTGAGAAAATCTCTCGTTATTAATAGTGTACAGATAAAACAATGAACTCCCTACTTTGTAGAATACCATCACACGAGTGGCTATATCTTTACACTTACAACCCTCCTTATAGAGGGTTATAATAGCAACAATTGTGTCTCTTCCCAGCTCTTTACCACTTCCCATTACAGAGATATTGAGGCACAAGCACAGAAAAAAACGCCAAAAAACAACTAGTCCGCGTGAGAGAAGTTTACACACTGCACCCACGTGCTCACTGAAGCGACTAATCAGAGTTGCCAAGTCGTGCGTATTGTCTCGCCTAAATAGCGGTACAAACCCTGTCATTGAAATATAGCGAAAAGTTAGGGCGGAAATTGGTATTTATCGTATGTTTTGATAATAACGGAAAGTTTGGGCGCCTGTAATTTTGCGCCCAAACTTTCCGCTACCACTGTATATATATATATATGTATATATATGTATATATAGATATATATATATAGATATATATATATACATACATACAGTGACCCCTCGGTTAACGAACTCAATCCGTTCCAGAAGGTCGTTCGTTAACCGAAACCATTGTTTCAATGGGTTTTTGGGTAATTGGTTCCAGCTCACCGAAAATTTCCTAAATTCAACAAAAATGGTAGAAAAGTTCACTTACTTTGAGGTGTATTTGTAGAAGGCTCCTGGATGATGATGATGATGATGGGATTTAGAATGGGGGTGGAGGAGAAGGAAGAAGAGAAGGCATTGGGGTGGAAGAGAAGTCACCCCATGGCGCCATTTCACCCATAAAATTTTAGCTCTCTTGGTGTAATTCAAGATTATTTTCTTTAAATCAACACTGCACTGCATTATATATTGTCAATATGTAAAATATATTTCAAAATGACCAATAATTTGCTTGGAAACACAGAAAAAAAGCATTTAGTTGAAGAGAGTCTCAAGCAAGATGTTACCTCCAGTGAAAACAGAGAGACTAACGCCTGTTTGCTGTGTTAAGAGGCTGGATGCCGCGCATTAAACTAGTCACTTTACCTTCAATTATGTTCAATAATTGTTGAAATGACTAAAAAATTTAATATTAAACTTTTAAAATTATTGAATAGTATAAACTTCTTGATATTTACTAAAATAGTAAGGAATTTAAGCCCTAGAACCGATTAATGTATTGGCGGACTGATACTAAAGCTGGTTGCCTGGTCAGTGCAAGCGAAAACATGTTGAGGTCGGTTCGTAAGAAATTCGTTAACCGAATTGAAGATCCTTATGGAAGGCAGTTCGTTAACCGAAATTTCGTTAACCGAGGCGTTCGTTAAACGAGGGGTCACTGTATATGTATATATATATATATATATATATGTATATATATACATATATATATATATATATATATATTTTTTTTTTTTTATTTTATTTATTTATTATAACCCCTCCCTGACAGCAGTGGCGGATCCAACTTATAATCGCATTTGTCGTGTTCGAAATACAGGTATTGCCTCGCCAAATTTAGAATACTGTATGTCCTAATGCCAAGTTCACATGGATTCAAAATTCCCCTGAAAGTGGTCCCGTTAAAAAAAACAAATTGCCAGGGTGGCTCTCCCCCTCCTCCCAGTTGTATGGGCTTGCTACTCTCGCCATTTAGCCCCCTCCCTGCTGCCTGACAGACCACCTCTGCATATAGTTCTTCAAGGTCATGCTATGTCCCTGAACACATCAATATTATTATAATAAATTAGGGGCAGATCCAGAGGGGGTCCTGGGGGTCTGGACCTCACCTATCATCAGAAAATACCAAAACTTTTTTAATGTTGTATTGTACTTAGGCATTTTTTTTAATTAAAAGTAATTACTATTGACCGCAGAATGTCTCCTAATATCAAATGCACATGACTTCAAAATGGTCTCAAAATGCCCGTGATATCGGTCATATTTCAACAAAATTTCTGGGTGGGGGGGGGGGGCGCTCAGTGTCCCTCTCCTGCACAAAACCCCTCAGCTGGGTGAGCTCACTGTGCTTGCCCTGTTCCTCCACCCACAATTTCTTGGACCCCCTCCTTTTGATATTCCTGGATCCACCCCTGTAAATTTACCCTTTTGGTCTTAATTTGTGGAAACAGATCATTGTAAGAGGTCATTATAACATTGTTCTAATGGAGAGCTTCATATGAGTATTGTATTGGTAATAACACTATTATTGATATTGTGAATGTTATAAATGTATAAATCTCCATTTTCAGATGGAGTGTGATTGGAAGTGTAAGCACTTGCAGTGTATACAGCTGTGTGGAGACAGATGCTCAAGGAAACCCTGTGATAAGAAGTGTCCCAGGAAGCTGAAGTGTGGCCACCCATGTGTTGGCTTTTGTGGTGATCCTTGCCCACCATTATGTCGGACTTGCAACTTTGATGAATTAACAGAATTTGTATTATTAGGGTATGAGGAGGATGGTGATGCCAGGTGAGGTGAAAATTATTTTCATTTAGTTTTTGTACTAACTTGATTCAGAATACATTATGCTGTGGCATTGTACTGTCCCCATCATTAATGCATTTACATGGGCTCATCAGGCTTTGTGCAGTGTGGCAGAGCTGTGTTTGTTTACATCCGAGAGAGGGAACTCGCAATAGTAATCATACTAGGGAGTCGAATTAAGACAATATTAAAAAAAAATCTCAATGTAATGATTTGTTGAGTGTTTATATGGCAAACCCCTGTAAATCACTAGTGAAGGGACAGTACTTGTAATGATACATTTATTGTTTCTATTCAGCAATTTCTATTTTCTTAGGTACAGTCATGTGTTTTCTTTTCATGTATAGTACTATGGTGGACAAAAGTCCCTTCCCTCAGGTCCCCCCCCCTATGGTCCCCATCATACACACTATGCCATCTGTTGGGACAATTATTACAGCACTTCCCTCAGTTGCTTCAATATTCGAACCTCGGGTGATTCAGTCACATTGTGGCTGGCTGAGGGAAGGAACTTTTGTCCACCATAGTACATAATCAGTAGAACTTATCATGTTTACCAGTTGATGCTTCATAAAATGGTAGCATTTACATTGATGTCTCGCACAAATTATTCCGCGGGGACATTTACAAAATAAAATATATATACAGTAATTGCAATTTTTCAACAAGATTAAAAGAAAAATTCAGTTTTCATTCTTCACTACTGAGAGCCAATATATTTCTTTGTTGAAGGTTCCATAGTTAAAGGCAGATACAAGGTGTGCCAGTGCAAAATTGAAGCACGTTTTGCCACTGGATGCCATTCTATTGCTGGTGTCAGACAGGGTCATCCACCTTCCGAAGATGACATGTCACACTGTCAGTGGCTCATCACACGACAAAACTGTTTAAGAACATGCATTTCATCCACCCATGTATACAATTTCAGATGAAAATGTTAAAAACTTGATTGGAAAGTTAATTGTATACCTTTTTTGATAACTTTAGAGGATGTTTGTCTGACATACCTTCCAGCAGCTGTCAGTTTCAGTTACCTCTGGTGTGAGAGGAATTCTTAATACTTAATAGTATTGTGTATTAAACCATATTTTGCATATATAAAAGACATGGCAGCTCCCTCAGGAATACTTCAGTGGTTTTATCACTCAGGAATACTTCAGTGGTTTTATACTTAACACATTGAGGAATATGAAATTTTATATAATTTATTTCTCTAAATTAAAAAGAAATATTAACTTTCAGATTTGTGCTGTTGGAGGACTGTGGTCACAGCATCGAAGTGCAGGGTTTAGAGGGCTGGTTAAATCAAGAAACTGCAGTGATTGGAATGAAGACTTGCCCAAAGTGTCGAAAGCCTATTTATAATAATCGCCGCTACCAGAACATAGTATTGGAAACATACAAGTCTGTATTGGCTGTCAAGAACAAGTACTTTACTTGTAAGCCAAAAATTAAAAGGAAGGATATCGAATTGATCTTAAAAGGTAAGAATGCTTCTTTGATATAATGTATATTATACACATTACTTCTACCTGACTCCCAAAGGCTTAGATTTTTTTTCTCTCGAGTGTTATAAAAGTAGTTATTGTACTTGCATAGTACTGTCCAGCTTGTAGAGATTGTGTAAAACTAAGGGAAGGGAGACACAACCTTTGTATTGAATAAATTATGGTACAGTATCATACAGTACTGCCAATAATTATCCAAGTTAACATAATATAATGTTAAATTTTGGATTCAGGCATAGTTCCATAGGGATATTAGAGTTTTTAATGAAAACTTATACAGTACACTCTTACCTTCTGTGGTCTCGGGGTTAAGAATATCTGCTACAAGGTGCGTAGTGTCTGGTAATTATGTGTTGAATAAGTCATATCCTGTAATGTATAGGTAAAGAAATTTGTCTTTAATTCGGAAGTTTTGGCAGTAGTGAATTATGAGTTAGTCTGAAGTGGTTTAGTTTTTTTTTTAATAATTTTCAATTATTTTGTGAGTATGGCAACTCTTGAAGTATAACCTAATGAAGGAATACACCACAACTTGTTTTTGGAGCATACAAGAATATATATATATAGTCCAAAAATCCGGACTGCTTGGGGATTGGGTCTGTCCGGATTCTCAGGCAGTACTTTTAAAATTAAAATTTAAGGAGGAATAAAGAAGAGATGATCAGGTACATTTTGATAGTTTATTCAATAGCAAATATAGCATGCTTCATTTATCAAAACGAGCAGTTTTAATGAAAAAACTGTGAATTCTAAATTTAATTCTTTGCCTTTTATATTTCATAAATTGTAAACTTTCCAATGTCGTATGTTTCCATTAGAACAGTATTGCTCACACTACGATCTAGTTTCTTAATTGTTTCAAGTTTGTCACTCAATTTCAACGTGTTCTTCTTTCTCTTCACACAACAAAGTTTATCTACTTTAGGAGCCATTATTATGGGCTTGTACAGTACTCTGTAAATGGAAAGAGTAAGACTCAAAATATTGTTCTATTCATACTGTGCTTGATATAATGCATTCACGGAATGTAAAATTTTTGCTAAAATGACGTACGTATTACAGTGGAAAGTGGGATCAAATCGTGACGAAAACGATGACTTTCGCTTTCTTTCGTTCAAAAGATGTTACCGTAATCACTTTTCGAATGGTTTAGTTAAAAAACTGTTGTATTGTATTATAATAATATCCTAATTGACTTGAATAAATATTACGATACCATATTTCTGAACATTTTCATTAAAATCCATCAAAATCATTTTCTTTGTCATCGTCTGCAGCACCAAACAGCTTCTCCCAGTCCTCTCCTTGAACAGGGCTAGAGGGTACGTGTTTTTCGAATCGTTTTCAGTTAAAAAACTATTACATCACCCGTCTATTTTATCTAAACTGCGCCTGAATGAATATATTCTCGGAAATAAATAGTAGTTTTGCTGAAACGTGATGTATTTCAATGTAAAATAGGATAAAATACATGACGAAAACAAAAGACTTTACCTAAGCTTCCGATGTTCTTGAGATGTTACTCGTTTTTTTAATAGTTTTCGGTTAAAATTCTGTTATATTACAATGATATTCTATTCATACTGTGCTTGATATAATACACTCACGGAAATGTAATATTTGTGCTGAAATGACGTACGTATTACAGTGGAAAGTGGGATCAAATCGTGATGAAAACAATGACTTTGGCTTTCCTTCGTTCAAAAGATGTTATCGTAATCACTTTTCGAACGGTTTAGTTAAACAACTGTTGTATTACAATAATATTCCCTCCTAATTGACTTGAATAAATCCTTGAATGGAAATACCGTATATCACGGCCTATAAGACGAAATTTGAACATTAAAAAAATCTGCCCAAAGTTAGGGGGTCGTCTAAACCACCAAGTTTAAAATTCTTACCTCTTAAATATTGTGGTTTAATGTGTCAAGAGTGGTGATGAAAACATCGTAAGCCACTCACAAGGTCTTACCACTAATTATTTTATACTGAAACTTACGTTTGGCAAGCTGGATTCAAATTAAGATTACCGGTATATTAAAATAATAAAAATGTATTATAAACCTGTCTAACATACCGTAAAAGAGATTTATACCCCTGTAATAAACACAGCTATCATCACACACCCCTCCCCACGCCCCCCCCATTTGCCAGTGAGGAGACAAGAAAGGGAAAGTGACCGCGAGATTGGGCTATTTTTAGCCGTGGAGGTGGTCAGTAATGCATACCGGTATCGGTATATTTACTCATAATAATATTTATCTCCTATAAATAATTGATTTAAATTTTATTTTTTTACAAAGAATATTCAGTAAATGAGTGCATTAATTCTTGAAACTATCGACGGTTAATTACAGACGCTCAAGTGACGTCACTAGTGTTTACACTACACCAGCTGGTAACATTTGATGCCATTACTTGAAGTGAATTGGCCTTATTTTAAGTAACTAACTATAAATAAATACAAAAATTAAAAAAAAAAGATCAAAACTGAGAAATAATATACTGTATGTATGTTGTGTTGTCAAAGTAAGAGTAACAATTGAAACTGCAATTGTGTAAATGAGGCAGAAAGTCAGGTCAGCAACCTGGGACTTGGTCACAATTTTTGTGATGCCATATGACAGCAGGGCCTACCATTAGACAACACATTATGCTTCCAATATCTTCCCAGGCAGTAGTACCTCCCTGTTTGGTAGCTGCCTACTACCTACACAATTTCTAGTAATATTAATTTGATACATGATAAATTAGACAAACTGAAAATAAACAGCAAATTTAATTACCAACACGCTTCCCATTGGCAGCTGTAAGAGGGGGAGAGGATGCACCTGGGGCGTACCAACGGTAAGGAGGCGTACCATATGTCCCAACGGGATGAAGAAAATGTACTAGTTGAGACTGTGTGTGAGAAGGACCTAGGTGTGTATGTTGACAATGAGCTGAAGTTCTCGGGCCATTGTGAGAAGAAGGTAAATCAGGCAAATAAATTATTGGGTCTTATAAGAAGGTCGTTCAGATATCTAGACGGTCCGTCCCTCGTGACGATCTTCAGGAGTGAAGTGCTTCCCCATCTGGAGCACTGTCACCCCATCTGGTCCCCGAGATATGCTAGGGACTGTCAGTTGGTTGAAAATGTTCAAAGGAGGGCCACCAAACTGGTGCCTGCACTTCAGCACCTCAGCTACCCTGAGAGATTGGAGCGCCTGAACTTGCCTAGCTTATACTACAGACGGGCAAGGGGGGACCTAGTTGAGGTTTATAAGCATCTCAGGGGGCACTACTCAGTTGAGTGTCCTTACTTGGAGCTGGCGGACGCTCGCCCCACAAGGGGTCACAGCTCAAGATTGAAGAAGCCGCAAGTCCAGAAAACCGTGAGGGCAAACTTTTTCGGAGTGAGGGTTGTAAACTCTTGGAACAATCTACCAGAGAGTGTTGTGACGGCACCGAGTGTGAGCTCTTTCAAGAGAAGACTTGACCAACACTGGAGCGGGTTCAGGTACATTCAGGAGCCGGTGCATGCCCAATATTTGCCAACAGTGCGTGACAGAGACGTGACCGATCGCCCGGGCGGCTAGCGAGCCGACCTTTTGGTGAAGAATATAAAGGAAAAGAGACGTGACCGATCGCCCAAGCGGCTAACAAGCCGATCAGTGGCGAAGAGGATAAAAGTAAAAGTAATATATTACAGTATATTATAAATAAATAAATAAACAAATAATTCGGTAAATCTATTTCAAGTAAATGGAAAATAAGCAAACATGTTATTTACCAAGACGCTCCCTCTGGCTCAGGGTGAGATGGAGGGGAGATAACAAGGCTATTTATAGCCCGTCTGAAGTGGCCAGTACCCTAATGCACCATAAATAATTCATTGAACATTCATATTTTGTACATAGTATATTCAGTATGTATATGTATATATATATATATATATATATATATATATATATATATATATATATATATATATATATATATATACAGGTAGTCGTCGACTTACGACCTAGATTGGTTACGGCCGACCGGTCGTAAGTTGATCTGGTCGTAAGTCGGCCTATGTTATAATTACCTTACGTATATTATACTGTAATGTGTAATGATAATATAATCATCTTTAAGTCATATTTTATCAACATTTTCTTTGTTCATTATTGTTACGGTCGTCAGGTTTAAGTAAATCACTGCATACTACAGTACAATTGGTTTATTATTTACACTGGGGCTGGGGCCAAAACTGTCGTACCGCCGGTCGTAAAGTCGAACAGACGTAAGTCGCATAGGTCGTAAGTCGACGACTACCTGTACTTCATTTTTAGTCCATTTAACACGCGGACTTTGAACATACAATCAACGACCTCACCAGCAAGGAATCGAACCCTCGACCTACTGGGTGTGACTAGGGAACGCTTACCGGCTAGGCCACAAGGACACTAAAAGCAGTTCTAGACTCTGTTATATTTCACACAAAGCCTGTTCATCGAGCTGATGGCGCCGTGAACCTCATTGGGAAACTGCCCGTGCCTCGTATGTGGTGTCGGTAGCATTTTACCGAATCCAGCTGGTATGAAACGCGAGGTACATATATATACTTCATTTTTAGTCCATTTAACATGCGGACTTTGAACATACAATCAACGACCTCACCAGCACGGGCAGTTTCCCAATGAGGTTCACGGCGCCATCAGCTCGATGAACAGGCTTTGTGTGAAATATAACAGAGTCTAGAACTGCTTTTAGTGTCCTTGTGGCCTAGCCGGTAAGCGTTCCCTAGTCACACCCAGTAGGTCGAGGGTTCGATTCCTTGCTGGTGAGGTCGTTGATTGTATGTTCAAAGTCCGCGTGTTAAATGGACTAAAAATGAAGTATATATATGTACCTCGCGTTTCATACCAGCTGGATTCGGTAAAATGCTACTGACACCACATACGAGGCACGGGCAGTTTCCCAATGAGGTTCACGGCGCCATCAGCTCGATGAACAGGCTTTGTGTGAAATATAACAGAGTCTAGAACTGCTTTTAGTGTCCTTGTGGCCTAGCCGGTAAGCGTTCCCTAGTCACACCCAGTAGGTCGAGGGTTCGATTCCTTGCTGGTGAGGTCGTTGATTGTATGTTCAAAGTCCGCGTGTTAAATGGACTAAAAATGAAGTATATATATGTACCTCGCGTTTCATACCAGCTGGATTCGGTAAAATGCTACTGACACCACATACGAGGCACGGGCAGTTTCCCAATGAGGTTCACGGCGCCATCAGCTCGATGAACAGGCTTTGTGTGAAATATAACAGAGTCTAGAACTGCTTTTAGTGTCCTTGTGGCCTAGCCGGTAAGCGTTCCCTAGTCACACCCAGTAGGTCGAGGGTTCGATTCCTTGCTGGTGAGGTCGTTGATTATATATATATATATATATATATATATATATATATATATATATATATATATATATGTGTGTAATAAATGTATGTAGTAAGAACATACCGGTAACCTTTTTCACTCAAATCCTAATGAAACACCACAATTAGAATACGGTGGTTGCTGTTGAACCACCTGTTGTATAAATAGTCGGAACACAGCCACACCACCGAGACGAGGGAACACTCCCACCACCGATCGTCTCGTGTGAAGCAAGCGTATAAATGAAAGAAAATACTTGCAGTGTGTTTAATATGTTACAGTATATTATAAATAAATAAACAAATATATCGGTAAATCCATTTCAAGTAAATGGAAAAATTTTACTCGATACCGACATTAGTTCCAGTTATCAGTAAATAGCAGAGGCTTCAGTGACATCACTAGTGCTTACACTACACCAACGGGTATAATTTGATGACATTACTTGAAGTGAATTGGCCTTATTTTAAAAAATCAAGGATGGTTGGTAAAGGACTACTGAGTCAGTGGGTAAGTGTCACATTTGGGGTACTGGTCTTATACAGCAAATAGAGCTCAAAAGCTCATCGGGGGTCAAAACCTTACCAGGGATCATGGCACCTGAGAGGACGGTCCTCCAATGAGGCGCCCTGAGGGAAAATCTTTCTTAGCCTCGACGTGAGTTCCGACCGACAATAGTCGCCGATGCGTTGTATCTAATTATGTTATGTTTTTTATCTGAATCCTATTTAATGGCGCGATTTACAATAGTAAGCCTAGGACTATATGTAGGCCTACATATAATATCGATCTTAAACATTTCAAGACTTACCATGCATGAAATCCATATACATAATCAGTTTACATACATAATAGTTTTAATGTTCGTATAAACAAACCGCTTTATAACAAAACCGCTTTAATTATGACATACTATTACCAGGGAAAATGATGCGTAAAGCCATGGCTGACTGATCTTTGAACAGAAATCAGTTATTGTTTTTTTTTTTTTTTTTAATATACTGTTGCGTATGCAGTCACGTGACGTCCAGTGAAGTCCCCTCTGTTAAAGTCTTACTATACTGCCCGTAAGGTGCTGGGCCACACGCAGTCACGTGACGTCCTGTGAAGCGCCTTCATCTTACTTGGCCCCGGTACAGTCCGTCTCATACCAGGTCAGATAGTTGGCTGTCACGTGACGTCCTGTGAAGTGCCGACTGTCGAGGTCTTACTTAGCCCAGTACTGACTGTCTGGTGCCGTTCCAGGCAATGGATTATGCCAGGCCATTTACCTTTGACAATCACGTGACGTACTGTAAGGTGCTTCCACGGAGAAGCTTTGTTCTTATTTACCTTGATCTTGATTTTTTATGGCTGTTTGGAACAACTTATGCCAAATATTATATTCAACAAACAAATAACACACACAAAACTTGTTGAAATTAGTGAACACTCCACACTGTTTGTGGTTGTACAAGAATAACACTTCACTTCGGTATTGTATTCGTATGTAAAGGAGCTGTGATATAAGTTTTCTGGCTTACTGCAGCTCCTACAAACCAATAAATCCATGTTTAAACCCGCACTTTACACGACGTTTAACACCGCGGCCTGAACGAAAAAAAAAAGAATTGTATGCATATGTTGGAATATATGATATCGGCCTATAAGCCTGTATGTGTATGGCCTCCTGTTAAGTATTCTGATGACAAAAAGATGCATAAATAAACAAACTACTTTGAAGCCGTCGCAGTCAGACATGGTTTTGACAGCTTCTTGCTTTGTCTTACGTTGTAGGCTACCACCCCGACCTATTTACAAGATGGGCCGTCCTCTCAGGTGCCGGCACGCCAGAGGACGGGTAAGATTTTGAACACGTATCCAAAAGCTACTTTTTAAATGGAAATTTCGTCTTATGCACCCCGCCGCCTTATAGGCCGTGATATACGGTATACAATATTTTTGTTGAAACTACACGTGTTTCAGTGTAAAATGTCGTAATAATAAATGGTAAACAATTTGCCTTCGGCACTCGTGTTTCAGTTTATAGGATGTAGAGCGTTTTTACTGAAGGTTTTGTTGTTCGCTTACTCTCAGAAACTTGGGTCGAACTATAAACGAGGAATATCATAAATTAACGATTTCTTGGTCAAAAAATCAGGGTCGACAGATAAACGAGGGGGGGGTTTATAGATGAGTATATACGGTATGTTGTCACAGTTTGATTGCTCGTTTTAAAGTGGAGACCACGTGGTCGCTTGTTGTCGCTGTGGCGCTCACGCATGCGCACATACACACAAAAGCCCGCTAAAAAAAAAATAAATAATTAGTTTTCCAAAAGTCCGGATTCTCGGGTGGTCTGGATTTTTGGCATCCGGATTTTTGGACTTTTACTATATATATATATATATATATATATATATATATATATATATATATATATATATATATATGTATATATATATATATATATATATATATACAGTTGGTCCTCGTATTACGCGGTTAATGTAACCCGGAGGGTACCGCGGAAAGTGAGAAACGCGTAAAGTGAATAACATAACATATGGGATTAATTGAAATGGAGTCCGGGCCGATCCCCAAACTCCACTTTTTGACGACACACAACTATGTTGTAGTAAAAATATTATCTTAACTTTATGATGGCATGCACACACAATTAATAATTGAGAGAAATATCAATAATATTAGGTTTTTTAACACTTACATTAGTAGAAAAGATGGCTGGGCACACGGGGATGGGCGGTTGGTTCCGAGGCAGAGGGCAGATTATTGGCCCTCACTTGTATCAATTGTATCACTATCCACCACAGAGGCTTGCAGGGCCTCTTTGTCAACCCCCCCAAAGTTCATATAAGTCCATATCCTCACTATAATTATCACTATCACTGACTTGGGCCGGCTGTAGTGGGTGGCGGGTGAAGAACTCGGGAATGTTTTGATGACTGGGCGACCTTGTGCGCACCATTTTCGCGCCTCTTACACAACATGGCGGATGGCGGGAGGTTTGGATCCAAAAATGGCGCGGCTTGCCAGCCGCTCTCCGCGTAATGGGGTTCACGACCGCGGAATGTGAAAATGTTAGGTTCTGGCAAGGCACCGCGTTAACGGTGAAACGCGGATTGTGGGACCGCGTAATAGGAGGACCAACTGTATATATATATAATACTAATAATAATAATAATACAGTAATTCATAAAAAAGTAAAATAAAATAATAATGATAACAATAATACAAATAACAAGACTGTAATAATGATAATAAAGAAATAAAAATTGATAGTGAGAAACACTATACAGTATGTATGTTGTGGTCAATGGTAAGAGAAACAATCGAGATCGTGCAATTGTATGTAAATGGGGCATATAGCAGCAGGGACTATCATTAAACTACATTATGCTTCCAATATCTTCCCAGGCGGTAATACTTCCCTGTTTGATAGCTGCCTACTGCCTAGTTCCTGCAGTCATGTTGTGGAAACAACCGTAATTAAAAATAAAATCCTCGTGTAAAGAGTCAAGGTCGGGAATAAAAAAAAATCGAGTGTATTTGCTTCCTATCCATAATGTTCATGGATGAGGTCAGAATCATGAGCCGTGTGATTACTGGAGATGGCATCTGCTGTCCTTCCTTTGGGATCACAGAGAGAGTGAAGTAAGTTAAATGTTTGACACTATGAGTATTGGAATTGTTGGTGGTATAGTGTATCTCACCATTGTGTCTTGGTTTCAGTCCTTAGCTAAGACAGATGTGAGAAAGGGTGTTAACCAGTGTGACACTATAGTATTTTGATGCTAACCTGGCCCTTAAGCCACGCCCATATTTTATTAAAATAGCTGATTGGTTCACAGAAAACGTTCGTGTAGCTGCCCATTTATTCAAACTAAATATGTTCACAAATGGTAAGCAAACCTGTTATTCTATAAAATAATGTTAAGTATCGGGACTATCAAAATGCAAATGATTTTTTTAGAAAATTTTTAATATTTATCATAAAGGTCGAAGTCAATAATAAATTCGCTTTTGAATGGTCTTTCTCATTTTTTACTTTTTACATTTATCCTCTTCGCCACTGATCGGCTGGTTCGCCGCTTGGGCGAACGGTCACGTCTCTGATTACTTTTCCTTTTTCATTTATCTTCTTCACCAAAAGATCGGCTCGTTAGCTGCCCGGGCAATCGGTCATGTCTCTTGTCACGCACTGTTGGCAAATACTGGGCATGCACCCGCTCCTGAATGTACCTGCACCCGCTCCAGTGTTGGTCAAGTCTTGTCTTGAAAGAGCTCACACTCGGTGCCGTCACAACACTCTCTGGTAGATTGTTCCAAGAGTTTACAACCCTCACTCTGAAAAAGTTTGCCCTCACGGTTTTCTGGACTTGCGGCTTCTTCAATCTTGAGCTGTGACCCCTTGTGGGGTGAGCGTCCGCCAGCTCCAAGTAAGGACACTCAACCGAGTAGTGCCCCCTGAGATGGTTATACACCTCAACTAGGTCTCTCCTTGCCCGTCTGTAGTATAAGCTAGGTAAGTTCAGGCGCTCCAATCTCTCAGGGTAGCTGAAGTGCCGAAGTGCAGGCACCAGTCTGGTGGCCCTCCTTTGAACATTTTCAACCAACTGACAGTCCCTAACATATCTCGGGGACCAGATGGGGTGGCAGTACTCCAGATGGGGAAGCACTTCACTCCAGAACATCATTACGAGGGACGGACCGTCTAGATATCTGAACGACCTTCTTATAAGATCCAATAATTTATTTGCCTGATTTACCTTCTTCTCGCAATGACCCGAGAACTTCAGCTCATTGTCAACATACACACCTAGGTCCTTCTCACACACAGTCTCAACTAGTGCAGTTTCTTCATCCCGTTGGGACATATGATACGCCTCCTTACCGTTGGTACGCCCCAGGTGCATCCTCTTACACAACGTGACATTGAATCTCAGCAGCCATTTCTTCGACCATTCCTGGAGCCCACAGAGGTCCTTCTGCAGTTCTTCACAGTCCGCTTGGTTCTTAATTTCCCGAAATATCTTGGTGTCATCGGTAATCATTTGTATGGAGGAGTGTATAATGTCAGGCATGTCATTTATGAAACAAACATTGTTTTGTACCAAACATAGAGCAAACAAACAAAAATGATACCAAATATATAGCACAATAGGTAATGAAATGCATTTTGTACGGCATGCATTTACCTACGATAACATAATAAGAAACAGTGTATCATTACTGGAGTGAATGAAATAATATTCCCACAAAGAACAATTGACAACTCTGTTTATGTTTCCAGTTTCCAGTCTGGGGCACCTGTGTCCGTGTGCTGACATCTGAGTTACACAGGCCTAAGATGATCTTTGCCCCTGGAACCCTCAAATTTTATCTGATCTTCCAAAATCCTAACTTTTATTCCATGTACTACTGTATTATAATATTAAATATAAGTTTGACATCCCTGGTATATACAGTACATTAAACACAGTAAACTGTGTATTAGCTGAAGGAGTTGTTTGTTTGATTACTTAACAGGTGCTGTCTAAGTACTGTAACTTGTAAAGATGTACCTTTCCTTAGTTTATATTGAAAACAACAATGTCCTCATTGGTTGATTTATTGGTTGATTTGTAAACCTCACAACTCTGTATGGTAATTTGTTTTCGTCATCTTTATCCCCAGATCCAGAAATTGCTCTACA
This sequence comes from Homarus gammarus, assembly GCA_958450375.1. Classification (NCBI taxonomy): domain Eukaryota; kingdom Metazoa; phylum Arthropoda; class Malacostraca; order Decapoda; family Nephropidae; genus Homarus; species Homarus gammarus. The sequence goes on along the minus strand of CAUDMG010002284.1, from coordinate 1,841,929 downwards.
CTTCATGTCACACATCAAAACACTACACAAGAAACTGGGGATGAATAATTATGGTAAGCAGAAAAGGCAAAGTTTTGTCAATGAAGGAGAATTAAGAGTTATCCAGTTTCAAGCCAATGTTCTTAAGACTGCTACCAGTATTCTAAAGCGTATGTTTGAAGAAAACTCTGGATTGCCTGTTAATAGAATTTATCGGTATAAAACAAAACTTTCATTGTCAAGGCATGGAAAACGACTACAACCACGGGTGGTGGCAATAATTGAGCGTGTCATGGAAAAAGATGCCATTGTTGCTGCACAATTGGTTGATGAGGCGAGCTGTGAATTGCAACTTCTAAAGATTCTTCCTGCTTATTGGAATTTTCAAGAAAAATTTGCCACTAATAGTGCTAATGAAGTTCGTGAAATTAAAGCAAGGTTGGAGAAGTTAATGGATCCTACAGTCAAATTTGATGCTGAATTGGAATCTAAGGTCCATAATCTCTTGAAAGAGAGTGAGAAATATGTAGGAGGTCTTGGAATCTCTCAGGATGAAAAATTTAAAATTCTAGAGGCAATGAAATTAAAACAGGGGCATTGGTACAAATGCCCCAATGGACATATTTACTGCATTACTGAGTGTGGTGGAGCCATGGAAGAAGCTCAATGTCCAGAATGTAAAGCAGTGATTGGAGGAACTTCACACAGGCTAAGGAGTGATAATGCTGTTGCCACTGAGATGGACGGCGCACAGCGCGGTGCTTGGTCTGAGGGTAACAATATGGGAAACTTCAACCTCCAAGATGTAATTTAACCAGTAGTTCATTATCTTGCCCTGTGGGTATGTTTATTAAAAGAAGGCCAGACTTGGCAAAGTTAAAATTGTACTCTTGATACAGTTTTTAACTGAAGATATGTGTAGTTGAAGATGTTATGTTTATGAATTTCGTAAAATAATCTTTGAAAACTTGCTAATTGCTAATGTCCTCAAAACAGTACATTGAGATAATTGACCCATTTGGCCTTAAAATACAACTCAAATTTTTGCCCAGTCCATGATGAACTGATTATTATCTGCAAATAGGGGACAGATGGAACATCTGTACTTTTACTTTTCATTTTTATCTCTCTGCCACTGATCGGTTCGTTGGCTGCTTGATCACGGAGTAAACTGCTGTTGCTCCTGCATCACACATTCAAGATGATCATGTCCTTGTGTTTACATTCTAGAGCTGAAACTTACTCGCCAACAAACGCCTCTATTGAAGAGGTTTTATTGGTAATTTGGCGAGATGATGCACCAAGTGGTCGTAATTAGTATTAGAGGTTTGAATAATATAACTATTTTCTGTATGATTCATAAATTTACTATGTTAAACATCTTTTATGCTTGTCTATTATATGTGTTACTAAAAAAAATAATGAAAAATATGAAAGCAATTTTGGGTATTGCTGGATGGAGATAAGTGCCCTCACTAAGTTAATAGTAGTAGACAGGAGACACTAGGAAGGCAACATAAGTTACAGGATAATGTATGTAATCATGTTTATGTTATGATTTTTTTTAATTAGATCTTATAAATATATTTTCACTTCTCATGAACAATTATTTAAAGAATAGCAGTAACATTGTGTAATGCATAAATTGGATAAGAATTTTATGGAAGATAAAAAATTTCGAGTTTTTAACTACTTACCTGTATATTACAGGACAATATATATTATAATCCTACTTTTCTATTATTGCACCCTGACTTAGACACAAGTTTCAGAAGATATCCAAGATACTTGGGGGTACTAAAAGCAGAAATTAAAAGAACCAATTTTGGACATCTTGACTGTCCCCACAAGGGGTTACAGCTGAAAGATGAAGAAGCCCCAAGTCTAGAAAACTGTGAGGGCAAACTTTATAGGAGTGAGAATTGTGAACTCTTGGAACATCCACCAGAATATTGCCACCCTTTTCCAGAATTTGGGTCCAAACATGCAGTACCTTAAGTAATTGTGTTGAGCAGGAGCGTCCTGGCATTCCTTTACAAGGTTGTTTTGTAGTAGATGTTCCATCATGGCATTTCTTATAATGCACTCAATTGCTTAACACACTATGCTGGTCAGGCTCACTGCTCTATAACTAATTGTGGGGTGACGATCATCCAGGTATTTACAGAACAGGATCTTCAGGGTCTCGGCAAGCTCGTTGCACAACACACTTGGCATTCTGGGACTCTATGAACATTTAACTTTGACAATTTATTTATACCCTCTACTGAGAACACAATGTGGGTCAGCACTGTCAAACCGTTTGTCCTCAAAGGCAAGAAGATTGTTTTCATCTCCTCTTGTGAACACTGAGGAAAAAGAAACTGTTCAGAGCTTCCGCCTTGTCCTGGTCAGAATCTGCGTAACTACCATCCTCAAGCCTCGGGTCCAATACTCCTATTCACGTTTTTAATTTTGACTTTGTGTAATGGTAAAAACGCCTTTGGGTATGTCTTGACCTCTCACAATCTGCCTCTGGAACCTATTTTTCAGCCCTACTACACTCTGAATTTGCATGTTTTCTGGATCTAGCATACATCCTCCTGTCCTGCTCATCATTTGTCCTAACCCACGTCTCAAATTTCTGAGTTTTCTTCTTAATTTTGTCGATTGCTGCATGGTTCATGTGTAGCGAACTCCTTGTATTCCAGGAGACACTGGGTTTGGTCTTGGGTATATATTTATCATCAAATGGTTCACTTCACTGGCTATGATATTCAGCATAGTGTCGGCGTTCTTATATCTTAGTGAGTCAGGCTAATGGATACCCAGACTAATGGATACCCCTCATCCCGTCGTAATTACTTTTGTAATACCTGAACCTTGGCCTGGTTTTGTCATGAATCAAGTAACAGTTAAATCTGAAGGACACCGTTATGTGGTGACTGGTGCCAATGGGGGCAAGGTGTTCCAGCTTGGCCACCATACCCTGGCACAATACCTGCACAAAATACAATGAATTTAGTAAATGAGGCAGCTGCAGAGAATGAAGGGAGGCCGGAGTCACTACTAAAATCAGAGACGTTACCAAGGACAAATTCTGGCTTGAAAGTCATGTACACTAATATGGATACGTTCCTTGATAAGAGTGGAGTTTGGAGCCCTACTCAAGATAGTTTGTACAAGATCAGGAGGATTGAGAGTTCAATATAGATGGATATTACTCATTTACGAACCATTTTCAAGCAACAGCAAGAGGGGTATGCTTGGCAAGACTCTAGAGCCGGACAGTTGAGTGTGCAGAGGGAGGATGTTTTTGATGAATCAAAGTGGTGTAAAATTAAACTAAAGGAGAGAGACTTACTCATTGTTGGAAGTATCTACAGATTCCCAAATTGTAGTTTATTAAACCAAAGGAACTATGGGAACATCGACTGGAAAAACGAAACTATGCCAAATGACCTTAATAATCCCACTACTCTTTTTGTAGAAACTCTTTGAGATAATTTTCTATTCCAACACATTAAACATCCAACTCACTAGAGAGAGGAACAAACGCCCAAACCACTGGACATCATCATAACTAACGAGAAAGGTATGGTGGCCAAGTTGGAACACCAAGGTTAAAATATTACAAGGGGAATTATGATGGGAGGAGATGAGTATGCACTGGCCTGACTCGCTAACATATAAGAATGCAGACACTAAGCTGAATATCATAGCCAGTAAAGTGAACCATTTGATTGATAAATATATACCCAAGACCAAACCCAGTGCCTCCTGGAATACATGGAGACCGTTACACATGAACCAAAGTTATGAAAAAACCCTCAGAAATTCGAGACGTGTTTTAGGACAAATGATGAGCAGGACAGGAGGATGTATGCCAAATCGAGGAACCAAGCAAAGTCAGAATGTAGAAGGGCTGAAAAAGAGTTTCAGAGGCGGATTGCAAGCAAGGTCAAGTCAAACCCAAAGGGTTTTATTGTTATGCAAAAGAGAATGCGAACAATCTTCCGGTGTTTGAAGATCTTTAAGGATTGATGGTTTGACAGCGCTGACCCACATCATGTTCTCAGAAGAGGGAATAAAAAATAAACTGTCAAAGCTAAAAATTCATAAGAATCCTGGCCCTGACATAATGCAGCACTGTGTTAAGAGAGTTGTAAAATGAGCTTGCTGAGCCCTTTAAGATCCTGTTCTATAAATGCCTGGATGAGCAAAAGGTCCCCATTGATTGGGAAATGCGAGTCTAAATTCAAGAAGGGCAATCGTCACTCCACGAATAATTATAGACCAGTAAGCCTAACCAGCAGAATGTGCAAAGTACTAGGGAGCATTATCATAGATGTCATGAGGGAACATCTATTACGAGACAACCTTGTAAAAGACTGCCAACACGGTTTTATACCGGGACGCTCCTGCTTGACACAATTACTCAAGTATAATATGTCTGTACTCAAATTTTGGAACAGGGCGGTATATCGACAATATTTATCTAGATTTTGCCAAGGCTTTCGATAGCGTACCCCATGTAAGGGTGAGAATTAAACTGAAAGAGTACAGGATTTGGGGAAGTGTCATAGCATGGATCGGAGACTTTCTTTGTGAACGCAAGCAGCAGTGTGTGGTGATTACTGGCACAAAATCGTCTTGTGTACCCTTGACAAGCGGGGTACCACAGGGCAGTGTATTGGGCCTGTTGAGTTTTGTTTGTTTCATAAATGACATGCCAGAAGCTATACACTCCTCCATAAAATGTTTGCTGATGATGCCAAATTCAGGGAAATTAAGAACCAAACAGACAGTGAAGAGCCACAGGTACAGAAAACTGTGAGGGTAAACTTTTTCGGGGTGAGAATTGTGAACTCTTGGAACAATCTGCCAGAGAATGTTTGTGACGGCACCGAGTGTGAGCTCTTTCAAGACCAGACTTGACCAACACTGGAGCAGGTTCCGATATATTCAGGAGCCAGTGCATGCCCAGTATCTGCCAACAGTGCGTAACAGAGACGTGACCGACCGCCCAAGCGGCTAACGAGCAGTTCGATGGCAAAGAGGATAAACGTAAAAGAGTAATTGATTATAAATCTAATTTGGTACAGCATCTTGTTGGGTTACAACCATGAGACTAAGTTTCGTCAAAATCTAGTTCTTCACTTCAAATTCAATGTTCATAGAAACTTATATGAAGACGTGCATGGTAATCCTAAATGAGAATGACTCCAGCAGTGGCAATTATACAAAACTGCAATTGGGGAGTCAAAAGAGGCAGAACCATGAATTACTCCAGGGAGGTGCACACAGTAATGGGTACGTATAGTGGCTGAGTGGACACGATACTTGCTTCCTGTCCTAGGGGATTACTTTACTTTTATCCTCTTCACCACTGGTTTGATCCTAAGAACTCACTTCAATCAATAAAATTCATCATCCTGTCTATGGGATGTGTGACCACATTCTAAACGAACCACAAATTTAATTTCGTGCTTCCATCCTAGTCTTTGTCTTCCCCACAGTAATTTTTATTATAGGACAATGGTCTCAAAAAACTACGAAAATGTTGACTACAGGTACCAACTATTTACTAAATACTGTTACTACTACAAATCTATTAGAAATACTAATGATAATCCATATAACCCAAACTGATAAAATCGCGTGAGTAAGGCTGTATGTAACGCTTTTTAATGTCTGAAAAAAGGTTGTCGGCAACATAACTGAAGAACAACACAGGTACAATATGCATCCTCGAGTTAGTATACCACCCAAGTGCAATCTACCTGTAGTTATCATTATTAATTTAGGCTTATGATAATTATGCATTTGCATATGTTCATATGCAAATGCATATTTAAGCCATTTTTCAGCTAAAGTGCATATTCATATTTTTTTGTTTTATAAGGCATATATTTGGAAAATTCCAAAAATATTATAAAACATTCTTCAACCTCAAGGGTCAAAAAATTCGCGAGCATAACAGCAACGCTGGGGCAGAAATTACTGATATTTGAAATATAATAAATGTCAATTTTGTTGCACTAATACAAAATCGAAAATGCGCGATTTTGTTTTAGCGTCATAATATCCAAAAGGAACATACTTAAGTGACGTTTATATAGCTCAACATTAGGCTGTGGTTAGCTAGGCCGTGATGGGCTGGTCAGTGGACATGAACTGTACGTGATGGGTTCGTGTTCAGCCAGGCAGGGTCTAGATGACACTCTTTTGTTCTTATGTTTTCTTAAAAGGAAAATACTTTTTTCAGTATTGTTTAATAAATTACTTTATGTCAGTATATTGTTTTTTGTATTTAATCCTTCTTTAAAAAATCCTACTTCGGCGACATCCTGTCTGGGAAAGTAAATTTACTGAGAAAATGTACAGAAAAGGAGTTATTAACTTAGTAGTTATTATTTATTAACATATTTTAAAGTGCACACTTAAGTGCATATTTTCTCAGTTTTTACTGCATATTTGCATGCATATTTAGCCATTTTTAAATGCATAATTATCCTAAGCCTAATTATTATTATGCTAATTTAGTTATTGCAATACTAATTTGATCATTATTGTTATACTAATGCAATCATGAAAATAATTCTTGTTATTACTTTATACTATTCTATCATTTTTATCGGTGGAGAAGATGTACAGCTTTTACAGGTTTAGATTTATCCAATAGTACTTCGCCCTAACTCTAGGCTATCGGGGCTCCTTCACGTTTTAATAATACAGTAAACTAAACCAAACAAGCGACTGATGTCCCCCGCCCACAGGTATGATGCCAGCCACAAACCTCAGTTACGTCACCTTCGTAAACAAAAATTAGACCTACAGACATCCCACTATGAAGAAATTTACAACGCAGAATATAATTTTACATCTAATTGGTCTATTCATTACGGAGGTCGGAAGTCTACATGGCGGACAGTTGTTTATGGTGATCAGGGGTTCTGGCTCGACAATTATACCAGCCATGGATGATATTGTCCATTGTATGCTAACGCGGACCAATTATATCCCCGGGCACAGCTGGTCCATCCTAGCTCCCGACCCAACTCTCCCTTTGTTTTAGTGACGTCTCTCAGTTTGTGTGGGAAGGGGATGTTATATACATTCCTGCTCTCTCTCTCTCTCTCTCTCTCTCTCTCTCAGGGTTAGCAGACAGTTATATATCAGCCCTCCATTGTGTGCAAATTATTACCTCTCATTCATAATATTCTCTTCTGTATGTGTTTGAGCTGCTAAGATTGCTTATTTCTGTATTTACATGAAAACTACGTCATCTGTCAACACCTGATATATATATATATATATATATATATATATATATATGTATATATATATATATATATATATATATATATATATATATATATAACTTTTTCTTTTATCCTCTTCGCCACTAATCAGCTCGTTAGTCGCTTGGGCGATCGATCGCTCACATACTGTATCTGTTATACACTGTTGGTAAGTACTGGGCTCCTGAATGTACCTGAACCTGCTCCAGTGTTGATCAAGTCTGGTCTTGAAAGAGTTCACACTCGGTGCCGTCACAACACTCACTGGCAGGTTTCTCCAAGAGTTCACAATTCTCACTCCGTAAAAATTCACCCTCACAGCTTTCTGGACTAGTGGCTTCTTCAACCTTGAGCTGTGAACCCTTGTGGGGCGGGCGTCAGCCAGTTCCAGGAATGAACACTCGACTGAGTAGTCCCCTTTGAAATGTTTATACACCTCATAGAGGTCCCCCCTTGCCCGTCTGTAGTAGAAGATATGCAATTGCAGGTGTTCTAATCTCTCTGGATAACTGAGGTGCCGAAGTGCAGGAACCAGTCTGGTAGCCCTTCTATGGACATTTTCAATCAACTGACAGTACCTATAAGACCTAGTTTAGTTGCTCGATTCACCTTCTCACTTCGATTCATTGTCAACATACACATCCGGGTCCTTTTCGCATTCTGTCTCTATTAATGCAGTTTCTTTGTCCCGTTGGGACATGTGATGCGCCTCCTTACCGTTGGTACTACCCAGGTGCATCCTCTTACACTTCGTGACACTAGCAGTCATTTCTTCGACCACATTTGAAGCTCACAGAGATCTTTCTGCAGCTCTTTGCAGTCTGTTTGGTTCTTAACTTCCCTGAAAAACCTGGCATCGTCCGCAAACATTTGTATGGAGGAGTGTATCGCTTCTGGCATGTCATTTATGGATAAACAAACAAACAACGGGTTCAATACACTGCCCGGCGCTCAGCGAATATGCGGTTACAGTAAATTGCGCGCGCGCGCGTGTGTGTGTGTGTGTTGATCAATGCATTCATCATATTCATATCTTGCGTTTTAGAGGTAATTGTGAGATAACCATGCTTTCAATAGTTGTTTTTTTTACGATACTTCAACCTGCTGTGTACATAAGGACGATAACGGAGAAGAACATAATGCAAACTATACGTGAGAAGCATCAGTGCTTATCTGACCTAACCCAACCTAGCCTACCCTAGGTAACATTTAGTTTAGTTGACAATGAATGTCATCAGAAAACAACCGTTTTACCATGTATGAGCACTAATTTTCAGATAAGTTGACGATAACCAACCCCAACATACCTAGAGACGCAACACATTAATACAGCACTGTGCTCATCTCAAATGTTAATATTAATTAATATTAACATCAACACAGTATCTCTATTTCCCTTAATACTAAGCTTCAGCTTGTAATCTATTGGATGCTAAGACAATATCCTGATATATAAAGAGATCTCGTCTAAAGTATAAGGATCCCAATAGTTTTTTTCAGTTATTCATTGTTCCATTTGCTGAAGCGACATTTTCAGATTTCAGATATTTACTTGTAAAGTTAGTACTATATTGCATACCTGCATTATCTATGCTACATAATTTGTCCAGAACTGAATAACCTTTATTATTATTATTATTATCGAGAACTGTATATGCACATGCTAAACCAATGTGGACTTGAAAGACGATTTCACTCTATATCTAACTACCTATCTATGATCTATCTACAATGAAATTTAATTTTATCAATAGGGAAAAGAAAGAATACAAATTAGACAAGTCAGCGCTCCACCATTTTCTTTTATATTATGATTATAGACGATGGACCAATATGGGGAAACACTTATAGGTGGCCACTCACCCCCTCCCTTCTTTGTAATTGAACACGATTTGACGCAAAGTATAAATAAAGATGAATATAAAAGCCCTCCCCCTCCCCCCAAAAAATCTTATAAAATGTGTCTAACCAGCTGCAACCTGTCTAAAAAATTGAAGACGAGTAACTGAGGAGATGAGAGGTTGTGGCTGACAGCAAGGGATATATAGATTAATATTTTATTGAGTGAAACCATTATACAAGTTCACAGGTTCTGTATGTATATAGACAATGCAAGGTAAACAAACAGTTAACCTAGACTGTGCAGGTATATAAGTAATGGATATAGTTCAGTGGCAAGTTCAACGTATACAAACAATGGTAAACAGTAAGAATATTCGTGCAAGGATAAAAGAAGACCATTGGGAGTTTATTTCCACTGTAGTGCTTAAGTAGTATGAAAATGATGATGCCTGACCAACAATTAGGCCACAATGTTAAGCTGAGGCAAAACACGTCCTTACTCTTTTGTGGTAATTATATTGATATATAATTTACATAGATAGATGTAGAGAGAGAGAGAGAGAGAGGATTATACTGTTTATTAACCTCAGCAATGTACGTGTATACAGAACGATGGCACTTGAGGGGGTGATAACGGGGAGAATTTTGAGAATCAGATAACCGTGTACGCCATATGACAGTAATTAGTGACTGGACTGTAACTGTGCTGAAGGTATATCGACGCCAAGCGATGAATATCACTATATTAGTTGAAAACGTCTGAATTATGCCGGTGCATGTTTTTTTTTTTTTTTTAGAATGGATGTGGTAATGTTTGACTGCTGTCGTTGTGTGATTATTAATGTTTATCAGTGTTACATCATTATAAGAGAGAGAGAGAGAGAGATTCAGTATACTGCTGGTTACAAAAATGTGGCGGTGAGGAGAAGAGAGGGGGTGCAGCTCCCGGGCGCACGGCGGTATAATGGCCTGCTAGTCACCACCCAGATGGCTTAGGTATTCATCAGATATTTATTGATATCAATGGAGCTGTAAAACACGACAAAAGGTCTCCCGCATACTTGGACGTGGGCGCCATGCCAGGCTACGTTCCGCTCGTTCCTGTGGACGTTCCAAGCGTTCTTCTGTCCAATTATCGCCCGTGTCCTGCTGGTGGCTGCTGAGGCCGTCTTGTTGTGACTCATGGGTCCCCCCCCCCTCATTCTCCACCAACAGGGGATCGTAGTCATCAGCATTGTCATCGTCATCAGCCTTTGTTTGTTTCCCACCGGTATGATCCAGCAGATACTGAGTCATACATGCAAAATCACAATCATGTATAAGACATCCAACAACTTGTACAGTCTGGTGAGTCACTGACTCTATAGAGAAACTGTTGTTACTACTACACGACGACAGTGATCAGTCTGGCGAGTCACTAACTGTAAAGAAACTGTTGTTGCTACTACACGACGACAGTGACCAGTCTGGTGTGTCACTGACTGTAGAGTAACTGTTGTTACTATTACCACGACGGCAGTAACCAGTCGGGTGAGTCACTGACTGTAGAGAAACTGTTGTTACTACTACACGACGACAGTAACCAATCTAGTGAGTCACTGACTGTAGAGAAACTGTTGCTACTACTACACGACGACAGTGACCAGGCCGAGACTCCTGCTGCCAGGTGAAATAATCTCGTCATAGTTGATCACCCCACAAGACAGTGTTCAGGGACTGGTAACCCTCCTGACGAGAACGAATTTATATCTTTGCATATCATTAGCGTGCGTGAGGGTTGCAGGGGAGTAAGTTGAGCCTCGTTCAGTTTAGTCAAGATCTGTGAGAAGGTCAGAGCTGGTCGTTATACGGTTATGATGAGCATCGAGGATTATCTACCGTCTGTGTGTGTGTGTGTGTGTGTAGGAGTGTGTATGTAATAATAATAATAACAACAACAATAATAATAATAATAATAATAATAATAATAATAATAATAAACGGTTTATTAATAGAGTTGCAGCCGGTGGCTGAAAATATACAGACTTACATTTGATTTAGACATAATGATATAATATGCATTGAATAGATTAACAGGGCTGTACAGTACATAAATCAGGAGTTGTTTATTATTTTAACAATAGATGGGGTGGTGCTGTTCTTATATCTATCGGTGCGGGCTCTTATGTGGGAGCGTGTGTGTAGGAGTGAGTATGTGGGAGTGAGTATGTGGGAGTGTGTATGTGGGAGTGTGTGTGTGGGAGTGTGACAGTCAATGACAATTTAGTCTAAATACAATACGGCCAACCTCTCATGCTTCTGTTCCAGTTACAGTTACAGTGTTACAATTACAGTTACATTTACAGTGTTACAGTTACAGTGTTACAGTTACAGAGTTACATTTACAGTGTTACAGTTACAGTGTTACAGTTACAGTGTTACAGTTATAGTGTTACAGTTACAGTGTTACAGTTACAGTGTTACAGTTACAGAGTTACATTTACAGTGTTAGTTACAGTGTTACAGTTACAGGGTTACAGTTATAGTGTTACAGTTATAGTGTTACAGTGTTTGCTAAATGAAACTCCTTTACTGCAGCAAAAGGTTGGGTGGGTAAAGAGGTGGATGAGTGGCGGGTGGATGAATGAGAGGCGGGAGGGTGGATGAGAGGCGATAGGAGGGGAAAGTGGGCGAGAGGGTGGGTTCAGTGGTTGGATAAGAGGGCGGGAAGGTGAACGGGCGGGAAAGTGGGTGGGTGAACAAGAGGGCGGGAAGGTGGGTGAGCGGGTGTGTGGCTGGAATCAGGACCAACACGTACGGATAAACTCATCAGCGAGGGATGGAGGGAAAGATGAAGGGCGGGAGGATGGGGGTGGGGAAGGGGGAAAGGGAAGGAAGGAAGGTAGGAGGGAGGGAGGGAGGTAGGGAAGCCACAGGTAACCATGATCTATCCAGTAGTACAGTAAGAGGCATGAGGAGGCTTAACATTAAAAGTTTCTCCCTTATTAGTAAATACCAGAAATAGTGACGAACCTTCTTTCCCCCTTGGCCCCTGCCTGAGACTCCCCCCTCAACTCACAACGCCACACCAGAACACTTCGTCCACTTAATACACCACAGAAAACAGCAGCCCGAGCGAAATAATATGAAACTTGAGCGGATATGTCGTTCATGGCCTCCCCTCCCCTCCCCCCAAAGAAATGCGTGGATTTGGGAGTTCCTGGCCAGATTTGTCAACAGGGCCTTAACGATCAGTGTGGGAAAATGCTATAAATATCGTCCGCTACAAAATGAAACTAACGGAGAGTTTTTTTTTTTTCTTTGTTCTTTCTCAACAGCCCACATACTAAATTAAACAGTTTAATTGGGGGGTGTTCTCTGATGTTCTTTACTGTTCTCTGGTGTTCTTTACTGTTCTCTGGTGTTCTTTACTGTTCTCAGGTGTTCTTTACTGTTCTCTGGTGTTCTTTACTGTTCTCTGGTGTTCTTTACTGTTCTCTGGTGTTCTTTACTGTTCTCAGGTGTTCTTTACTGTTCTCTGGTGTTCTTTACTGTTCTCTGGTGTTCTTTACTGTTCTCTGGTGTTCTTTACTGTTCTCAGGTGTTCTTTACTGTTCTCTGGTGTTCTTTACTGTTCTCTGGTGTTCTTTACTGTTCTCAGGTGTTCTTTACTGTTCTCTGGTGTTCTTTACTGTTCTCTGGTGTTCTTTACTGTTCTCTGGTGTTCTTTACTGTTCTCTGGTGTTCTTTACTGTTCTCAGGTGTTCTTTACTGTTCTCTGGTGTTCTTTACTGTTCTCTGGTGTTCTTTACTGTTGTCAGGTGTTCTTTACTGTTGTCAGGTGTTCTTAACTGTTCTCAGGTGTTCTTTACTGTTCTCTGGTGTTCTTAACTGTTCTCAGGTGTTCTTTACTGTTCTCTGGTGTTCTTTACTGTTCTCTGGTGTTCTTTACTGTTCTCTGGTGTTCTTTACTGTTGTCAGGTGTTCTTAACTGTTGTCAGGTGTTCTTTACTGTTGTCAGGTGTTCTTTACTGTTGTCAGGTGTTCTTTACTGTTGTCAGGTGTTCTTTACTGTTGTCAGGTGTTCTTAACTGTTGTCAGGTGTTCTTTACTGTTGTCTGGTGTTCTTTACTGTTGTCAGGTGTTCTTTACTGTTCTCAGGTGTTCTTTACTGTTCTCAGGTGTTCTTTACTGTTCTCTGGTGTTCTTTACTGTTCTCTGGTGTTCTTAACTGTTCTCAGGTGTTCTTTACTGTTCTCTGGTGTTCTTTACTGTTCTCTGGTGTTCTTTACTGTTCTCTGATGTTCTTAACTGTTGTCAGGTGTTCTTTACTGTTGTCAGGTGTTCTTTACTGTTCTCAGGTGTTCTTAACTGTTGTCAGGTGTTCTTTACTGTTGTCAGGTGTTCTTAACTGTTGTCAGGTGTTCTTTACTGTTGTCAGGTGTTCTTTACTGTTCTCAGGTGTTCTTAACTGTTGTCAGGTGTTCTTTACTGTTCTCTGGTGTTCTTTACTGTTCTCTGGTGTTCTTAGCTGTTGTCAGGTGTTCTTAACTGTTCTCTGGTGTTCTTTACTGTTCTCTGGTGTTCTTTACTGTTCTCAGGTGTTCTTAACTGTTCTCAGGTGTTCTTTACTGTTCTCTGGTGTTCTTAACTGTTCTCAGGTGTTCTTAACTGTTCTCAGGTGTTCTTAACTGTTCTCTGGTGTTCTTTACTGTTCTCTGGTGTTCTTTACTGTTCTCTGGTGTTCTTTACTGTTCTCTGGTGTTCTTAACTGTTCTCTGGTGTTCTTAACTGTTCTCTGATGTTCTTACTGTTCTCTGGTGTTCTTTACTGTTCTCTGGTGTTCTTAACTGTTCTCTGGTGTTCTTTACTGTTCTCTGGTGTTCTTTACTGTTCTCAGGTGTTCTTTACTGTTCTCTGGTGTTCTTTACTGTTCTCTGGTGTTCTTTACTGTTCTCTGGTGTTCTTTACTGTTCTCAGGTGTTCTTTACTGTTCTCTGGTGTTCTTAACTGTTCTCTGGTGTTCTTTACTGTTCTCTGGTGTTCTTTACTGTTCTCTGGTGTTCTTAACTGTTCTCTGGTGTTCTTAACTGTTCTCTGGTGTTCTTTACTGTTCTCTGGTGTTCTTTACTGTTCTCTGGTGTTCTTTACTGTTCTCTGGTGTTCTTTACTGTTCTCAGGTGTTCTTTACTGTTCTCTGGTGTTCTTTACTGTTCTCTGGTGTTCTTTACTGTTCTCTGGTGTTCTTTACTGTTCTCTGGTGTTCTTTACTGTTCTCTGGTGTTCTTTACTGTTCTCTGGTGTTCTTTACTGTTCTCTGGTGTTCTTTACTGTTCTCTGGTGTTCTTAACTGTTCTCTGGTGTTCTTTACTGTTCTCTGGTGTTCTTTACTGTTCTCTGGTGTTCTTTACTGTTCTCTGGTGTTCTTAACTGTTCTCAGGTGTTCTTTACTGTTCTCTGGTGTTCTTTACTGTTCTCTGGTGTTCTTAACTGTTCTCAGGTGTTCTTTACTGTTCTCTGGTGTTCTTTACTGTTCTCTGGTGTTCTTTACTGTTCTCTGGTGTTCTTTACTGTTCTCTGGTGTTCTTTACTGTTCTCTGGTGTTCTTTACTGTTCTCTGGTGTTCTTTACTGTTCTCTGGTGTTCTTTACTGTTCTCAGGTGTTCTTTACTGTTCTCTGGTGTTCTTTACTGTTCTCTGGTGTTCTTTACTGTTCTCTGGTGTTCTTTACTGTTCTCTGGTGTTCTTTACTGTTCTCTGGTGTTCTTTACTGTTCTCTGGTGTTCTTAACTGTTCTCTGGTGTTCTTTACTGTTCTCAGGTGTTCTTTACTGTTCTCAGGTGTTCTTAACTGTTCTCTGGTGTTCTTAACTGTTCTCAGGTGTTCTTAACTGTTCTCTGGTGTTCTTAACTGTTCTCTGGTGTTCTTTACTGTTCTCTGGTGTTCTTTACTGTTCTCAGGTGTTCTTAACTGTTCTCTGGTGTTCTTTACTGTTCTCTGGTGTTCTTTACTGTTCTCAGGTGTTCTTTACTGTTCTCTGGTGTTCTTAACTGTTCTCTGGTGTTCTTTACTGTTCTCAGGTGTTCTTTACTGTTCTCAGGTGTTCTTAACTGTTCTCTGGTGTTCTTTACTGTTCTCTGGTGTTCTTTACTGTTCTCTGGTGTTCTTTACTGTTCTCTGGTGTTCTTAACTGTTCTCTGGTGTTCGTACTGTCATCATCATCACTGCCAATTTGTCTTCTCCATTTGTGATCTTATTTATATTTCCCTTTACTTCCTATTCCTCCAAGCCTCTTCCTCTTCCTCTCTTTGTTTCTCCAATTTCACGGTTCTTCTTCTTCCCTTTATACCCACGTCTCTTTTCCCTCCCTTGTGCTTCTTCTTCTTCATTCTAATTCCATCTTTATCTCAGGTTTGCTTCACTATTTCAACTGCTTTATTTTTCCTGAAGCTTAGTCCCCTGTATCTTTCACCTGAAGCTTAGTCCCCTGTATCTTTCACCTGAAGCTTAGTCCCCTGTATCTTTCACCTGAAGCTTAGTCCCCTGTATCTTTCACCTGAAGCTTAGTCCCCTGTATCTTTCACCTGAAGCTTAGTCCCTTGTATCTTTCACCTGAAGCTTAGTCCCCTGTATCTTTCACCTGAAGCTTAGTCCCCTGTATCTTTCACCTGAAGCTTAGTCCCCTGTATTTTTCACCTGAAGCTTAGTCCCCTGTATCTTTCACCTGAAGCTTAGTCCCCTGTATCTTTCACCTGAAGCTTAGTCCCCTGTATCTTTCACCTGAAGCTTAGTCCCCTGTATCTTTCACCTGAAGCTTAGTCCCCTGTATCTTTCACCTGAAGCTTAGTCCCCTGTATCTTTCACCTGAAGCTTAGCCCCATAACGGTAACCTATGAAATGCTAACTTTTATTTTTCAATGATGATAAATGTTGAATCATTGTGAACGTGTGAAGACGATATAACTGAATATCTATCTATCTATCTATCTATCTATCTGTCTGTCTGTCTGTCTGTCTGTCTGTCTGTGTTAACAAGGGCTGTACCATATACTCACTCAGGCGGGTCTCGGTAAAAACATACACACACACACACACACACGCACGCACACACACACACACACACACACATATATCGTCCTCACAGCTGTCAACTCAACACAACAACACCATATATACGTATAATATATTTAGAACCTTTCGTACACAGCCAGCCCCCTCCTCCCTCCCACCCCCCCCCCCCCCCCAAAAAAAAATTGATTAAGCAATATATTTACCTTTTTCATACAGATATTAACTTTTTTTATTTTTTTACTGTATTTTTTTTAACAAACATCAATAATATATTTTACGTTCAATTTATGTTTCGTGTTTTTGGTGGGGATGGGGGGGGTGGGGGGTAATTATAATGGTATACCCCTCAAGCCTTTAATACACGTATACACAGAGGTGAGATCGTATATATCACCATACTGTAGTTTCATCTAGTTGTTTTTTTGTGTTTGTTTATTTTTTTGCTGTGTTCCATATGTTCGAAATCAATCCCATGACTTTGTACTTGGTGGTGGTGACGAGTTAGGTTAGGTTAGGTTAGGTTAGGTTAGGTTAGGTTAGGTTTAGTTAGGTTAGGTTAGGTTAGTACTGTAGAATTGATGTGAAATGAAAATAATGGATACAAATTGTTCTGTTAACTTAAAGCAAACTTAATCTATTCTACCCTAACTTAACCTAACCTAACCTAACTTAATCTAACCCGAAACTAAATTCAACCTGATCAAATTCTATCCTCACCTTAAGATTAAACACCCTAACACGAACACTAACCTACCCCCCCCCCCCCGCGCAACCAGATAGCGTAAGGTGAAGTATAAGCTAGGAGGGAGAGGGGAGGTGTGGGGAGTGGGGACCATGGGGTGGTGGTGGTGGGGGGTACTCTTCAGGTGATCCCCCTTCCCACCCTCCCACCCACCCACCCCCCACACCCCACCCCACCTCCGCACCCCACCTCCTCACCCCACCCCCACACCCCACCTCCTCACCCCACCTCCGCACCCCACCTCCTCACCCCACCTCCGCACCCCACCTCCTCACCCCACCACCTCAACCCACCCTCCCATCCACCCCGACACCCCACCTCCTCACCCCACCTCCACACCCCACCTCCCCAATATCTTATCTATACAGGGGAGGAAGTGACTCAAGAGGGGAAGCTAGCTGACCTGTGTGTGTGTGTGTGTGTGTGTGTGTGTGTTATTCCTCCCTCCACGGATAATGTACTTAAGAAGACCCGTTGATGGGGGGTCATGATATAGCGGCCACCACCTGATACCATCTGTGGGGGTGGTGACCGAGGCGCTGTGAGGGAGATAAGGTGGAGAAGCAGGGAGCTGTGAGGGAGATAGGGGAAGGAGATGCTGTGAGGGAGGGAAATAAGGAAAGGAGATGCTGTGAGGGAGGGAAATAAGGAAAGGAGATGCTGTGAGGGAGGGAAATAAGGGAAGGAGATGCTGTGAGGGAGGGAAATAAGGAAAGGAGATGCTGTGAGGGAGGGAAATAAGGGAAGGAGATGCTGTGAGGGAGGGAAATAGGGGAAGGAGATGCTGTGAGGGAGGGAAATAAGGGAAGGAGATGCTGTGAGGGAGGGAAATAAGGAAAGGAGATGCTGTGAAGGAGGGAAATAAGGGAGAAAGTTAAACGAGGGAGATAGGAAGGGAGATGAACGGGGGACATAGGGAGGGAGGACGCTGACACAAGGCTCTCTCTCTCAGTCAGTACACAGAGACTCTTGGTTCAACTGGGTCTTGTCACAGGGTAGCAGGGGGATGTATATTGCTCCCCTCCCCACCAGTAACCTCCCCCATACAGTAGTCTCCCCCACCAGTAACTTCCCACACCAGGAACCTCCCCCATACAGTAGTCTCCTCCATCCAGTAACCTCCCCCATACAGTAGTCTCCTCCATCCAGTAACCTCCCCCATACAGTAGTCTCCCCCACCACTAACTTCCCCCACCAGTAACCTCCCCCATCCAATAGTCTCCCCCACCAGTAACTTCCCACACCAGGAACCTCCCCCATACAGTAGTCTCCCCCACCAGTAACTTCCCACACCAGGAACCTCCCCCATACAGTAGTCTCCTCCATCCAGTAACCTCCCCCATACAGTAGTCTCCCCCACCAGTAACCTCCCCCATCCAGTAGTCTCCCCCACCAGTAACCACCCCACCAGTAACCTCCTCCATCCACTAGTCTCCCCCACCACTAACTTCCCACACCAGGAACCTCCCCCATACAGTAGTCTCCCCCACCAGTAACTTCCCACACCAGGAACCTCCCCCATACAGTAGTCTCCCCCACCACTAACTTCCCACACCAGGAACCTCCCCATACAGTGGTCTCCCCCATCCAGTAACCTCCTCCATCCACTAGTCTCCCCCACCAGTAACCACCCCACCAGTAACCTCCCCCACCCACTGCCCCTAGAGGTTATCTCCCCACCTATGACCTGGCTCTCACCTCCAGGCATCAAATCTAAAAAAAAATCAACACTCAACAAAAAAAAAATAATCGTCTGTTTGCGCTTATTGATATTTACAATAAATATTCATGAACTGAGATGCACCTTCTCCCTGCCTGACCTGGCCTAACCTAACCTCTCTCCTCTCTAACCTAACATAACCTAACAACTCTCCTCCCTAACCTAACGTCTCCCCTCCCTAACCTAACCTCTCCGCCTCTCTAACCTAACCTAACCTAACCTCCACCCCCTGCCTGACGCCACTCTGTTTTTGTTGACGTTCGTGATTGGTCAGTTCCCTGCTGACACGGGCGAGTCGTTGCGTTCTTGTATAAATAAACAAATCCACTGAAACACGGCGCGTTGAATATAAGCATATGGTGTGTGTGTGTGTGTGTCCCACCCTCCTCTTCCCTCTCTCCCTCCTTCCTCTTCCCATCCTCCCCTTCCCTCTCTCCCATCCTCCTCTTCTTTCTCTTCCCTTTCCCTTCCGTATCTGGTCACTGATGACCCAGTGAGATGTATCAGAGGTCAGTTGACCTGAGGCGACAAGGAGTCCAGTGTGTGTGTGTGTGTGCGTTTGAATCCACACACACACACACACACACACACACACGTCATGATGGGTTACCGTCACCACTCCATCGTCACCCGTCAACACCTGGGACCAATGATGCAATTTGTTGACCTAAACTGTGTTTGGGGTCACACAGTGGTCTGGGTGGGTGGGTCAGCTATGTTGGGGGTCACACAGTGGTTTGGATGGGTGGGTCAGCTGTGGTGGGGGTCACACAGTGGTCTGGGTGGGTGGGTCAGCTGTGTTGTGGGTCACACAGTGGTCTGGATGGGTGGGTCAGCTGTGGCGGGGGTCACACAGTGGTCTGAGTGGGTGGGTCAGCTGTGTTGGGGGTCACACAGTGGTCTTGTTGGGTGGGTCAGGTGTGTTGGGGGTCACACAGTGGTCTGGGTGGGTGGGTCAGCTGTGTTGGGGGTCACACAGTGGTCTTGTTGGGTGGGTCAGCTGTGTTGGGGGTCACACAGTGGTCTGAGTGGGTGGGTCAGCTGTGTTGGGGGTCACACAGTGGTCTTGTTGGGTGGGTCAGCTGTGTTGGGGGTCACACAGTGGTCTGGGTGGGTGGGTCAGTTGTGGCGGGGGTCACACAGTGGTCTGGGTGGGTGGGTCAGCTGTGTTGGGGGTCACACAGTGGTCTGGGTGGGTGGGTCAGCTGTGGCGGGGGTCACACAGTGGTCTGGATGGGTGGGTCAGCTGTGTTGGGGGTCACACAGTGGTCTGGGTGGGTGGGTCAGCTGTGGCGGGGGTCATACAGTGGTCTGGGTGGGTGGGTCAGCTGTGGCGGGGGTCATACAGTGGTCTGGGTGGGTGGGTCAGCTGTGTTGTGGGTCACACAGTGGTCTGGATGGGTGGGTCAGCTGTGGCGGGGGTCACACAGTGGTCTGAGTGGGTGGGTCAGCTGTGTTGGGGGTCACACAGTGGTCTGGGTGGGTGGGTCAGTTGTGGCGGGGGTCACACAGTGGTCTGGGTGGGTGGGTCAGCTGTGTTGGGGGTCACACAGTGGTCTGGGTGGGTGGGTCAGCTGTGGCGGGGGTCAAACAGTGGTCTGGGTGGGTGGGTCAGCTGTGGCGGGGGTCACACAGTGGTCTGGGTGGGTGGGTCAGCAGTGTTGGGGGTCACACAGTGGTCTGGATGGGTGGGTCAGCTGTGTTGGGGGTCACACAGTGGTCTGGATGGGTGGGTCAGCTGTGTTGGGGTCACACAGTGGTCTGGGTGGGTGGGTCAGCTGTGTTGGGGGTCACACAGTGGTCTGGATGGGTGGGTCAGCTGTGTTGGGGGTCACACAGTGGTCTGGGTGGGTGGGTCAGCTGTGGCGGGGGTCACACAGTGGTCTGGATGGGTGGGTCAGCTGTGGCGGGGGTCACACAGTGGTCTGGGTGGGTGGGTCAGCTGTGGCGGGGGTCACACA
This sequence comes from Homarus gammarus, assembly GCA_958450375.1. Taxonomy (NCBI): domain Eukaryota; kingdom Metazoa; phylum Arthropoda; class Malacostraca; order Decapoda; family Nephropidae; genus Homarus; species Homarus gammarus. Next base: position 1,821,352 of record CAUDMG010002284.1, on the reverse strand, counting down.
GTGGTCTGGATGGGTGGGTCAGCTGTGTTGGGGGTCACACAGTGGTCTGGGTGGGTGGGTCAGCTGTGGCGGGGGTCACACAGTGGTCTGAGTGGGTGTGTCTTCCTTAGGTAGTTTTAAAGGGTGAGTTACAGTAAGTGACTAGGTGTTACAGTGACTATAGCCAGGTGAAAGAGACGCCCCCCAGAGCACCAACAAAGACTCAACCAAACGTAGGTTAAGTGTGGGGCGAGGGCGGTGGAGGGGGGGGGGGGCAGCGTCCGGCAGGTGGGCTGAACTGACTGACAGCTAATTAATTCTGTGTCGCCGAGTCGTTGTGCGATGTGATACTTGATATTAAGTGGATCTTCACACTGAGGACATCTCGCTACCACATCCTCCCGGCTTCAACACCCGCAGTATGAACAATGACACTGGCGAGTAAAGGGACTGTGTACACCTTCTGCAGTATTGTAGTGAGTCATGGTGCTCACCTACCACCACCTGCAGCATGAGACAGGCAGTAACACAACATGACTGATAAGTGTGTCGCAGGGTATTAATGCTGCCCCTCTACACCACCACTACTGGTCCCCCACCGCAGCTGCTGGTCTTCGTGGTGCCTCGGTAGGCCAGACGATGGCTACTGGTGTTGGCGTCTTGGTGTGGCGGCCATGCTGGACGGAGGCGCTAGTGAATGTTAGTGTAGCGGGGTCGAGGCGTCCCAGTTACCGCTCAAGTGTGTTCCTCTTAGATACTAATCAAAAATTAATTCGAATAATTAGATATATCCAATGGCTAAAGCGGCGCAGTAAATCTAATGATTTCAATTTACTTTTATATAAACGTAGAGATAAATCGTTAATAATCATCTCTGAAGAATAACACTCCATATATATACATCACAGTTTGTAGAGCATTAAGTAGAAGTATCAGTGGAACAAATATGAAACACGTGTACAAGAAGCGCATCTGTCGTAGATGTAGAGATAGAGGTGTGACGGAGCCCACCTCACATAATTATTTCACATTTTGTTCCTGTAGTAGGACGTACGGGTGGAGGAGTAACACCCAGCTCTTCCCTGCACACCATAACAAGTATATATATATATATCACTATCACTAATCAGAAACATACCATCAATATTAACAAGTAAAGAGTGTGTAGCTACAGTAGAGGGCAGCACTATACTGTAGCTCAATCCAGCAGAAGGTGCGACAAAAACTGGTTCTCTACAACAACTGTTACGGGTACTCGGTGGTTGTGTAGTAGTACGTGTGGCCGTATGGTCTTGTGATCGTCGTATAATTGTATGGGGAGGGGGGGGGGGGTGAGGGCCAGGGTTAAGGACTGTGAGAGAGTTGGTAAGGGCTGAGGGCCGGGGGAGGGGGTGAGACCTGACCTAACCTAACATAACTTAACATTAAGCGAACATTGACTGGATTCTCGCTTCAAAAAATAAATATATCTTTAAGTGCAATTATAAAGTTCCCTTATCTTAAATGGCTGCGGCGAAATTGCGATCTAGAGTCTTCCCAAACTGGATTTGATGGAATGGCTATTTTATATCATTTTGACACCTGATGTGGAGTGCTATAACGGGGTGGTGTGGGGGTGGGGTGAGGTGAGGTGAGATCAGGTCAGGTCAGGTTAGGTGAAAATCTATTAGCGAACTAACGTAGTGTGTGTGTGTGTGTGTGTGTGTGTGTGTCGGATTCATCCCTCACTTCCCACACGGACCTCAGCTCTTATCGACCCCCCACAGCCCTCACCCCCCAGCCCTCAGCCCACACCTACCCCCTCACCCCCACCGGCCCTCCTCCAACATAATGAGTGACAGGTGTGATAATTATTTGAGCTGGTTCATGGTTCAACCTTACCTAATTTGTCCTCTGTTGGTTCTATCTGTCTGTCTGTCTGTTCCTGTCTGTCTATGCCTGTCTGTCAATTTGTGTGTCTGTCATTCAATCTACCTTTATATCTGTCTGTCTGTCTGTCAATTTGTATGTCTGTCATTCAATCTGCCTTTATATGTCTATCTGTCTGTTTCTACCTTTTTCCATTAATTCCCGATGAAACGATGGGATCACCTGAAGATTAAACCCCCACTTTTTTTTTTTACCTTTTTTCAGTGTATGTGATTGTAAAAGTTAAGATAAGGTTTAACATAAATCATTCCTCTCTGCTACCTTTCCCTGTGGCGGTAACAGCGAGGCCAAGACAAGACCACCCCCCCCCCCCCGGAGCCCTGAAGTTTGCCAGGTCAGGTTGTATGGTTGTAAATCATGTAGCTAACCTTCCACCACTCGCTCTAATTGACACTCTGTATGTGCGTGTGGTGTGGCTCTCTCTCTCTCTCTCTCTCTCTCTCTCTCTCTCTCTCTCTATCCTTCCTGCTCTTTTTATCATTCGTCTATTCTTTACGATGACAAAAGAATAGTAATATTATTTTTAGTTGCCTATTGTATTTAGAGGCTAGTGTGAGGTGTGTGGGATGGGCTAGTGTGATGGTGGTGATGGTGGTAGTGGTGGCGGCAGAGGAGGTGTCACTGCGTCGTCTTGTTGCTTCCTCGTAAACGTGACATTCTCTACTTTCCATCGCTGCAACCTGACCTACGTCGTTCCCTAAAGCACCCAGCACGTCGACAAGGGTGAAAAAAAAAAAAACACGACCGCGATGATGGAAATACGACCCTTATCACACATGCTTAGTAAGGGCGAGGTGTGGTGTTGGCCCGTGGTCGCTGTTTGGGCACTACGCGGCGGCTTATCTAAACTGTTGTGATTGTGGATAAAAATTACGATGTGTTTCTTCATGACTGACAGGTACTGATTGACGGAGACCTGATGTGCAACCACGTAAGAGTTGATAGGTTAGGTTAGGTTGGGTTGGGTTAGGTTGGGTTGGGTGTAGTTGGGTTGGGTTGGGTTAGGTTGGGTTGGGTTGGGTTAGGTTAGGTTGGTTTGGTTTGGGTTAGGTTGGGTTGGGTTGGGTTAGGTTAGGTTAGGTTGGGTTGGGTTGGGTTAGGCTAGGTTGGGTTGGGTTAGGTTAGGTTGGGTTGGGTTGGGTGAGACACTTTATGATATATCCGACTTTGACGCGTATAGAGAAGAGAAGGAAGGGGAAGAGGAGGAGGAGGTATAGTTAAGTATAAGAAGGTCAGGTTCAGTATGTGGCAGCCCGGCCCCTCACCTGCCTTTGCTCACCTTGTACCTCCAGTACACCTTAATTGCCCCCCCCCCCCTCCAGGTTATTTCACCTCATGATTTAACACCCTAACGTTAACCTAACTCAAACTAGCCTGATCTATCCTCACCTAACCTGACTCAACCTAACTTACCTATCCTTCCATAATCTAACCTAAGCCACCCCCCCCCCCCGTCCAAGGTAGTGTTCGGGTGATTAATCTTCAGGTGAAATAAGCTGTCTTATGCACTGTACCCTTGATCATGTAAATATTGTTGTTGTTGTATCATTCTGGCTTAATAAACTTTCATTTTAGAGAACTGGATCCACTGGTGGCAGTGGTAGGGTGTACTAGCTGGCAACACTGGTGGCAGTGGTAGGGTAGCTGGCAACACTGGTGGCAGTGGTAGGGTGTACTAGCTGGCAACACTGGTCCCCTGGGTGCCGGGGGGCGGGTCTTCGGGTGTCATTCCAGTATGAGTTACACATCCTTGTGTGTCCCAGGCGGACCGTAAGATGGCGGGGGTGTCGGGCCGCCTCGCTCCCGACACTCTCCTCTACACACAGTTTTCGATCGTATCTCACAGCGGTTCGCTTTATCTGAACTGTTGATGTATGTCTGCCTCACAGCGCCTCCTTCTAGTGTCATATTACCAGAGCTTTCATCGTGTTGAATTGCTCTAGAATACCCAAGAGTGTGTGAGCGTCACGGTACATCCCCCTGAGAAAGAATTATCGAAAAAGATATCGGGCGTAAAGATATCAAAACCATCCACCAAGAGATTGTGATGACATCAAATATTGTCGGCCAATCAGGAGCCTCAATGACCTTTCGAAGGCGGGGCTACCACGGCTCCTTCCTTTTGATTGGCTCTGACGTCACCGAATGAATAAAACATGCACTCCGTTTATGACAAGTGGAAAAGAATGACAGTGTCCAGACGTGTCTTGGCGTACGAACACAACCACAACAGCCTCACATAACGACATCTCTCTCTCTCTCACACACACAAAGACTCTTTTCACGTGAACAACTTCCTCCGCCTTAACCCAACTCCTAAAAAAAAGTAGAGACAAGTGATTTATTTGTCGCTAATGAAGCACTTATATTTACGCAGCAATGAAATCCGGATTTAATATCGTAAATCACGGGTATATGACACGATTGTTGGATATGAAGGAGGCGAAGCGCAACACACCGAGGAAGGCTTTGTCGACAGTCTTTTTTTTTTTTTTTTTTTAATTCCTCGTAAGGTATTGCATGAAGGAACTGAGCTACTCCTGTCAGGTCTCTCAACCCTCCCCCTCCTGTCAGGTCACCCCCCTCCCCTCCACTCGGGGCTGGAGCATGAGCAGGCAGCCTCTCTAGGGAGTGAGAGTTGAGTGAGAGGTGAGAGTTGAATGACGGCTGAGTGAGAGGTAAGTAAGAGCTGGTGGATGAGGAGGGACGTGAGGGGATGAGGGAGAGAAGAGAAATGGATGGGAAGTTGACTGAAATATGCAAGAGTGGTGAATAAAGGACGAGAGAGTGTGTGTAGGTCATATGGTAGACTTCAAGAAATCACACACACACACACACACACACACGCACACACACACACACACTTGTTTATATACGGTTGATGCAGCAGAATAATACTAAGAAGTGAAAAGCAAATTAACGTATCACATTTAACAAGAAGACAGCAGGCAACCGGATGTGGATAACTACAATTAATTACTGTTTATTAATAAGTTACCGGGGAAGAAAACGTCTTACTTGTGCCTGTCTCCGTTTTCTGTTACTGCTTCAGCCTCCTGAGTTCGCTTGTTTTAGGTATGATATTTTAATATTTTTATTTAATTTTTCTATTTTTTCGTGTTTAAGTTTTTATTTTTTATTTATTAGGTTTTATATATATATATACTAACAAGCCACCACTACCAACCTAACACAACAACAAGCCACCACTACCAACCTAACACAACAACAAGCCACCACTACCAACCTAACACAACACGCCACCACTACCAACCTAACACAACAACAAGCCACCACTACCAACCTAACACAACAACAAGCCACCACTACCAACCTAACACAACAACAAGCCACCACTACCAACCTAACACAACACGCCACCACTACCAACCTAACACAACAACAAGCCACCACTACCAACCTAACACAACAACAAGCCACCACTACCAACCTAACACAACAAGCCACCACTACCAACCTAACACAACAACAAGCCACCACTACCAACTTAACACAACAACAAGCCACCACTACCAACCTAACACAACACGCCACCACTACCAACCTAACACAACAACAAGCCACCACTAACAACCTAACACAACAACAAGCCACCACTACCAACCTAACACAACACGCCACCACTACCAACCTAACACAACAAGCCACCACTACCAACCTAACACAACAACAAGCCACCACTACCAACCTAACACAACACGCCACCACTACCAACCTAACACAACAACAAGCCACCACTACCAACCTAACACAACACGCCAACACTACCAACCTAACACAACAAGCCACCACTACCAACCTAACACAACACGCCACCACTACCAACCAAACACAACAAGCCACCACTACCAACCTAACACAACAAGCCACCACTACCAACCTAACACAACAAGCCACCACTACCAACCTAACACAACACGCCAACACTACCAACCTAACACAATAAGCCACCACTACCAACCTAACACAACAAGCCACCACTACCAACCTAACACAACAAGCCACCACTACCAACCTAACACAACAAGCCACCACTACCAACCTAACACAACAAGCCACCACTACCAACCTAACACAACAAGCCACCACTACCAACCTAACACAACAAGCCACCACTACCAATCTAACACAACAAGCCACCACTTCCAACCTAACACAACAAGCCACCACTACCCATCTAACACAACAAGCCACCACTACCAACCTAACACAACAAGCCACCACTACCCATCTAACACAACAAGCCACCACTACCAACCTAACACAACAAGCCACCACTACCAACCTAACACAACAAGCCACCACTACCAACCTAACACAACAAGCCACCACTACCAACCTAACACAACAAGCCACCACTACCAATCTAACACAACAAGCCACCACTTCCAACCTAACACAACAAGCCACCACTACCCATCTA